>JABFPJ010006629.1:0-10709 GCA_022817425.1 Gryon sp. ZL-2020
TTTTTTTATTTTTTTTTTTATTTTTTTTTTTGTTTTTTTTTTTTTTTTTTTTCTGAAGATAAGGGAGATTATCCCAATTTTAATTCAGTATCCAATTTTATTTTATCGAATGACAACCGAATATTCCTTTATTAAAAAATTAATGTATGATTTAAAGTGAATTTGCCAAGTTTTGTTTTGATACTCTTGTAATTTAAATAAATGATTTTAAATTTTTTGAAACCGTTTTTATAAACTTCTATGGACCTTAATAACTTATTATAATCAATGTTAATTGTTTCAATACAATTAAATGAATTTTTATTGGTAAACTTTAAACCAATTAGCTTTATTTTTTAATTAATTAAAAATAAACAATTAAAAAGATCTTTTTCAAAATATAAAGATTTTATTCTAATTAACTTTAAAAATAAAACGTTTTACATAAACATAATTATTACAATTTTTTACATACATTTTCTTTGGTCGATAAAGTAGAAACCTACGTTACCAATCGATAATACAAATTTCTTCTTTATCGACAATTTATTTGTCATTCTCAAAAATTGTCAATTTTCCGCAAGTTGGCGCAAGAATCGGCGTGATTGCAACAATGTCGGAGGCCGTCGGGCCGAACGTCAATCGGTGACATACATTCTGCGACCTGTCAGGAAGCCCCGCAGCTCCTGAGCAAGCTCCGCGCGTCTTTCGCACCCGCTTCTGGGCGTGAAGGCTCGGTTACGCGAGTGATCGGGCCGCGTCGCCGAGCGTCGCCCGTCAAAAGGCCCCGCCCGAACAAAAGCCAACCCAACTCGCGAGCGCCTTCGTCGTCATCGTCGTCGGCCTTAAAAACTCACAAATTGTTTTGTTTCTAATAAAAAAAAAAGGAAAATACAAAAAAACTAAATTTTTAAGTGTAAAGTGAACAAAAAATAAAACTTTTGTCCTTTTGTCATTGAACAAAATTCGATTGTTTTCTGGACTGTGATTTTGGGAAAATTGTTGCTTTTTTTCATTTCATCATCCCCGAGGAAAGATGCTTCAGTGATCGAACGCAACAATGGCCTCCGACAGGTAATATTTGGCTTTTAGTTTTGTATGGGAATTGGACTTTTGTTGACATTCTGTTTTGGGCTTGATTTTTTTTTAGAGTTGGCTTTTTTTTGTCGGTGTAGCAAATCGTTAGTGAGAGAACGTTTTCACGCTTTTCGGCGGCGCAAAATTGCCTAGAGGGGGCGGTGCAGTGCGACACCAAGATACATCGCAGATCGATAGACAATTTTTTGGCTCCGCCAGTCGATCACATTGTCCACCTACACGACACCAACGTGCTCCATTTTCTTCCTCATTTTTTTTATTTTAATACAAAAATTGAATTTTCGTTTTTTTCATTTTTAAAATTATTATTATTATTATTTATTGTTAAGTCATTGTCACTTTTTAATTTTTTTGTTAAAATTCTATTTTCTTTTTATTTTTGTTATGTATATTGAAAAACACAAAAATTTTGTAGTTTTATTTTTTTATTATTATTGTAAAGTCATTGTTACATGATTTTTTTATTCCTAAATATTACGAAACTGAACCACTTTTCTCCTTCATTTTGTCAAGGTCAAATTGTTCAATCGAGAATTCAATCAACCGAAATTAAATGCAACTTAATTCTAATCGAAAGAAAAACGTTTTATTTTCAATTAAAAATTAATGTCAACGTGGAATTTAGTTAAGATACATTCAATTACGGAATTGAAAAACTATAATTACAGAATTTGACAAAATGAACATTAAACATTGAAGGACTTGTTATTTTTAAGTTACAAATGTAAATGTAAATGAATGTGGATTTTGTATTTCGATTTTCTTTTAGATTATTTTTTATTGTTATTATTATTTTTTTTGGTTCATTAAATGTATGCAAATTAAAAGTTTCGGTCGCGCCCTTTTGTCAACCCTTTAAAATTGTGCTTCCATGAAATGTGTGTATTCTAATTTGAATGTATAAATATCTGGATACACGTCATTAATCACCATTTTACCAATAACAGCGACTAATTCCAACCAAATGAAAACTTATACTTGTCATTAAATGTTAATATCACTTTTCAACGTCAATAAAATCAAATAATGTATCAAATAATAAACTTTAAGTGATTTTCTATTAATACTCTTAATTAAATATTTATTTATATCATTTATTTATGTATCATTAATTTTCTTTAACAATTTATTATTAATATAAAAAAATCAAAATATATTATCAACAAAAATGAAAAAAAGAACAAAATTATTGACAAAAAATGGCTCGAATTCGGAAGTACAATTTTGCCTTCGCATTAACTGCACAATAACTTTCACTTTATTCTTACATTGCGCACGAAGAATTGAACTTTATTTTTAAAAGCATTCAGTTCGTTTCGTTGCATCGATATCCCATTTTCAATACGTAAAACAATGTCTTATCTCGTTGAATTACAAATCAGCGGAGAAAAGAGACGAAAAAATTGGACAATCAAACGCAGCTTTATTCACTTTTCTTTATTACATTTTTTTCACATTATTTCAAAAGGAATTTAATTATATTTGTATTACATTGAAAATAATTATTTTTTAATTATTAGATAAATTATTATAACTTTTAGTTAAAAATTGTAATAAATGCAAAAAATTTCAAATGCAGTTTTATTCATTTTTCTTTATTACATATTTTTTGTATTTTACTTAATTTCAAAGGAAATTTAATTATATTTTCATTCCACTAAAAAATAATTATAATTTAATTATTAGAAAAACTGTTATAATTTTTAGTAAAAAAATTAATAAATTAAAAATTAAATTAAGCAAAAAATGATATATGTATTGTTTTATTTTATTTTTTCTTTTTTTTTTTTGCATATTTTTGATTAAAAAAGTAAAAAAGTAATTTAAATAAGAAATTAAATATTTGTCTTTTTCAATGTTTAAACCTTGAATTAAAATGAATGAAACAATCTTGCAATGATTGTTAACGAATTGCATTTAGATTTATTCAATTTAAACTTTTTGTATACATATAATTTGCAATACCAGAAGTTCAGTGCGATGACAATATAGATAAGCTTACGCGCTCTATTTGGCCCAATTAGATGGCTGGGATGACATCAGCCGGCAAAGAGTTTTGTGTCCAACATTCCTATATCGGCCTTTTCTCTCCCTCGCCTTACTTTTCCGACGCCGCCACTGCAATTATCGGCCCACGTTGTGTGTCTTTTAATCTCCGGCATGTTTTTCAAGACTCATGTAATTGGTACAATTGTACTCCCAGCTTTTCAACCAACGTACAACTTTTTCGCTACTCCAAATTTCAACATTAATTTTCCTCAAAAAAAAAAAAAAAAGACAAAAAAAATGAATAATATTCTTCAAAACTTGCAGTTTGGTCCATTTTTTGCCTTATTAAACATTTTTTTAATAATAAAAGTATGTTTAATAATGGAAATAATTTGTTTTTATTAAAAAATGTTTATTATGTATTGTATTTATATATTGTATTAATTTGTGTATTTTTTCGTGTGATTTATAGCAGGATGGAGTGGGTGGAGATCATCGAGCCTCGCACTAAGGAGCATATGTATGCCAACTTAACCACCGGAGAATGTGTCTGGGATCCTCCACCTGGCGTACCTGTGTCAGTACTCAACAAAAAACTACCGCTACATCGTTTTTCCATAACAAAATATACATAATCTATAAAGTTGAACATTTTAAAGTCAAATTAAACATCTGCGAAAACAATCAATCTTAAAAAAGAAAAAAAGGAAGAGAATCAATAAAAAATAGTTAATCAATTTCGTCAAAATAATTTTATTAATAAAATTGATTAATAAAAAAGCAACCAAAAATGATTAATAAAAAAAGTAATCAAAATTGGTTAAGAAAAAAGTAATTACAATTAATTTTAAACAAAATTTGGAAATAATTTAATTTAAAATTGAGATTAATTTGAAAAGTGATATGAAAAATGACAAAATGACGAACTTTAATAGCATGTCGAGGAAAATGTATTACATGATGGATTCGAATGAAACGTGCATTTGAAAAAGCGATTTGAACGCAACATTTAACGCGTAGTCTAAATGATCTGCAGACGCGCGCATCTAAGGAACCCATTTAGATTAGAGAAAGTTGTCGCGCTGGGTCTGGATTTCCTTTAGCAATCACGCCTATCATATTATCCTGCAAATTCAAATGTGGAGTAGAACATTTCACGCTCAGAATCGTTTTCAATCTAATCGTAAAAAGCAAGAGTTTGGTGATTTTTTTTTTTTTTTTGAAAATAAAAAATTAAAATTAAATTTCAAAAAAGATATTTTCATTATTATTCATAATTATAATCAAATATATTCAATTTTTTTAAATATAAATACAATGAAATATATAATGAAAATCAAATTTTATGAAAAAGTGAGAATTTTTTAATGCATTTTTTTAATTCGCAAATTTAAGAATTGAAGAAAAAACCAGAAGAAAATCGATAAAAATAAAAAATAAAACACAAATTTCATTATAAATAAAATAAATAGTGAATAAAATAATAATAAATTGAATTGCATTGTAAATAATAAAATTAAATGTTGTAAAAATATAGTTAATAAAAATTTTGTATTTCTAATTTGTTAATGTATTAATATTAATTTGTATTGCAGAAAAAAGACGGACAACAATCAATGGTGGGAGTTGTTTGATCAGAATACGTCGCGATTTTATTACTACAACGCGACGTCACAGAAGACGGTGTGGCATCGGCCGACGGACTGCGATATCATACCGCTGGCTAAGCTGCAGGTAAATTGGCTCACAAGGATAATGAGACCTCGCCTGTACAGATTTCGCTTTGCAAATCAGCGTTCGTCCCTCGCACTCTTAATCAACGCTTGACACATTTCATCTCCGAAGATCAATATCGGTCTCTGATATTTTCGGGGTCGCTACACACGCTTACTTCACCACCTTCTTTTTCTTCCTCTTTGCCTAATTAACAAAAACTTTTTCTCCAATTTCATGTTTAAACTTCAAATTTTCGAGTCTTCTTTTTTAATTAATAATTCCGTCACGTGATCTGTTCACAAGTTGTATATATTTTAGATTTAAAGTTGAGAGTTAATTAAGAAACGGAATTGAAGCTTTTTTGCAAAAGAAAAAAATAAAATGATTTATATATATGTATATATTATATATTTATCTTTGTGGATGAAATCAATTACAGTATCTCTGTGTAAAAAATGACTTAAGATAGGTCGAATCAAGTTGAAAGTTAATCTAGGTCAGTACAAGGTATCGAAATTGTAATAACTTATATATTTGCTTTTCTCATTTTTTTTTTCTTTTGATCAATTCATTCGATTAAAGCTAACTTTCTGCTGTTGATGTAATTCAAGATTTCTTTTGTATTCAAAAAAAGCAAAAATGCAGTAGAGCTTCAGTTCAATTAAACGAGCAAATAATCAGGAAGAAAACTTGACCCGAAAGTGAATTCGCGGTTGTGTTTATATAAACTGGAATTTATGGTTTTTGGCATCGAGTCAACACATTCGTCCGACACACGAATGAGTTTTCAATTCTGCTGTACGAAATTTGCACGACTTTTTCTGAAATACTCCTCTTAATCGATAAAGTCACTTTGTTCGGTGTATCTATATCTATCATATCTATAATATGAATGTAAAAAATTGCCTCTGAAAAATGACGTCTTTTTTTAAATGATTCTTCTTTGTATAACTTTTCATTACAAATGAATTCAAAGTTACTTATTTTAACGAAAATAAATAATATAATTAAAATAAATAAAAATGAAAGATTAATTTGAACTTAAAAGTTACATTTAAAATAATAATAATGATAGAAAGAATGTTAGTTGGAGAATGTAGTAACAACGAAATATTGAATTCATAAGCGGAATTTGCAGAATTACTCTCGTCGAGTGAGATAAATCAGCTGATGAAAAATCGTCGGCGTTCATTGGCCAATAAGATAAGCGATCGTCGAGTAATGTGTATAAAACTGTTCTGTATGAGGGACTTGTTTAAATGGCGTTCCATTTTTTATATTCTATCTAAAAGAAAAAAGTAAATTAAAATAATGCAAAAACATTTTGTAAACCAACATTATTAAAACAAATTTTTTTTCTTTAATCAAAACTAAAAAAGTTAATTTTTCAATTTAAATTTTAAAGAACCAATTTTATCAAAAACATCTTCTTTTAAACTTTGTTTGTTTAAACTCAAATTTATTATGGAGATTTCTTAGAGTTGAACAAATTTAAATCAAAGCAAAAAAGTAAAGGAAATCCATATATGAATATATACATATATATAAGTATAGCAAATTGTTATCTAAGAAAAATATAATTGCGCCTGAAGAAAAGGTAGTACGAGAATTGCTGGAGCAATTCGCTACGGCATTTCTTTGGCTATAAATAGGCGCGCGGGGAATACGACTGGAGGAGAAGTTCGCGTATTGATACGGCGAGTGCGTTTGACGGCGCATACACGAGAGTAAGACGTGGATTGTGAGCGAGCTGAAAAGCAAAACGCCAGATGTTAGACGCGAGGAGCACACCAACCAGTAGTCGCATTAGAATACTTAAAGCCCATCTTAGCGTTCCACTTCCTCTTTAATTCTTCCGTTATGTAAGAAAAGTGTTGAACAAAACATTTCACACTTTTCCATAAAAACCTCATCTTAATATCTAAGCTAACATTCATTTTTACCATAAAATATGCCGAAATCCTGAAATTAAATAGTTTTAATTCTTAATCTTAGACATTCTTAATTTAAAAAAAATGAAAATTGGAAATTGTTCATTTTTGAAATATTTTTTTTTAGTTTAAAAAAAAAGAAGAATGCAATTATGTGAAGTTATGGTTGGATTAATGCGCTTTTCTTTGTTGTTGCATCTCTGACAGACGCTGAAGCAAAACACCGAACCGCCAAGCAGCAGAGAGTCATCCGATAAGCAGAAGACGAACGAACCGCGCAAGAAGGAAACGGTTTCCACACAAACGCAGACACCGATATCGGGCCGGGTTGAACGTTACAATCATAGGGATAGTCCTAGTGCTGCTTCTACTTTGGTAAAAAAAATTTATAGAACATCATGAAACTACTATTAATAATTTAAACACAGAATTACTTATTAAATTATTTAAATTCAAATAAAAATTTAAATTTTTAGATAATGGTAATGAAAATGTACTATTAATGATTTAAATAAAAAATTACTTATTAAATTATTCAAATTCAATTAAAAAGTTAATTTTGTAATCATGATTATGAAAATGTACTATTAATGATTTAAATAAAAAATTACTTATTAAAATATTCAAATTCAATTAAAAATTTAATTTTTAAATCATAATTATGAAAACGTACTATTAATGATTTAAGTAAAAAATGAATCATTAAATTATTTAAATTCTATTTTCTAATCCAATCTAAAATAATTAATTAAAAATTAATAGAAAAACCAAATTTTAAAATTAATTTTATTATTTTTACAGCAAGTGGGAGACGCCTGTAAGGCGCACGCGTCAACGGTAACCGATCTCCAAACATCGCCGCCATCACCATCGCCATCCGCGCGACGTTATCATCATCATCACCATCATCATCATCACAACAACAATGGCAGCCGACAACATCATCGTCATCACGAGCAACCGTCAACGCGACGTCATCACAATCACTCGCAAGACTCCGGCAGATCGAGCGACAGTTCGGTCTCGCACAGTCGCACTTCCCTGGAATCATCGAGCTATCGATTACTCGACTCGCCACATCGTCATCATCATCGCTCCAATGTGCCACAGCAACAATCACCGCAGCAACATCAGCAACAATCGTCGGCTGGGGGAGGTGGAACTTTGGAATTGCGCGCGCATAAGAGTGGCACCATGGAGGGCATGCGCAATCAAAAAGCGCCATCTCATGGCGCGGAATCAGCGCCGCCTGTTGGACTGTCGTTGTCAACGAGTACTCCGATTTTTAAGAAGAAGTCTTATGGCGAGCAGAGGGACCGATCGGATACGGAGAGAAGCAAAAATGGTTGGACATTGTTCGGCTTGTTGAATTAACTAACTAAACTAACTAACTAAACTAACTAACTAACTAAACTAACTAACTAAACTAACTAACTAAACTAACTAACTAGTTTAGCTGTAGTTAATTTTTGAGAATACTAGATTTTCTTATTACACATTTGTACCACATTTTTAGTTATTATTACCAATTTTCTGGTTATATTAACCAGAGTATGTATACTGTATATTATATACTTAAATAAATGAACAAATATAAACACCATTTGCATCATCTTCGCAATGGAATTTTTACTTATTACTACATTTTTGTAATCATCATAAATACGATATTGACTAAAAATTTCCATTTCTCATCTGAAAATGATTATTAAATTAAAAGAAAAAGCAGAAAAGAAAAAAGAATAGGAAAAAAAGAGGAAAAAATAAAGTTGATCAACGTTGAAGCATGAAATGATGTACTTTAGTTGCATGTTTTTACGCATTTACACGGATATATACTTATTTCGAAGGGACAATGAAAATAATGCTCTTGAATGATTCATTATATTTGTTTTGTATTTTCGTAGCTTGTCTAATCAATATATATGTGGATAAGAAATCTATTAGGGACATAAATTATAGACCATATGCGAGCTGACCTGTATTTGTCAATTTATAATATACATTTATATATGTAATCAAATATAGATTGAATGAAGATGATGATAATATCTATAATAACAATTAATGATGGTTCTTAAGTGAATATTTCTAAAATTAACTTACTTTTTAGATAATTAAATTAAAAAGCTATCGAGTTGGAAAAAAGTAAAAAAAATGTTATTTGACTTTAATTGTCTCAGTGAAAAAACTAAAAATACCAAAATTCTGACGTTTATATAAACTGCAATGAATAAAAGAAGAAAAATATTTGTTAGAGTATAAAAGAAAAGCATCATCCGCCGGGTTAAACACTAAGTCAAACAAGTTGACTGAATTACGAATATCATCTAATGAAACGCATTTGATTATAATTGATGCTAAGCAGCTGACAATGAAAGAAGCATGCAATCACTGGCTAAATTGTCTTATTGCTCAAATATTCGATGCAGTTATTATTTCGTCGATCGCATTAGCATAATTAGCAAAATTAAGAACCAAGAGGCAGAAATAATAAAGAATATATACACACTGCAAAAATGGATACTAAAATGATTGTTTGGATAGTTGATTTAATTATTTTTTGTTTCAAATGAATAGTCATTTTTTAACATATGAATGTATGGTTATTTTGACATATTGGACTAGAAAGTGAATTTAACTATCTAATTTTTGCACTGTCCCTTCGCTTCTTCAAACGATTTGTTTTTATATAATATAATAACAATAGTCTTATTTATAACTTTGACATACTTTGAATCTTGTGCCTACTTCGATCTCAACCTTGGACCTACATCCAACATAAGTATTGAAAATAGGTAGTATTTGATATCAGTATGACTTAGTACGTAATGAATCCCTTTAATATATAATTTGATATATATAAAATTTAAGTTTTAAACTTCAAATGTTGACTTTAATCAATTTCATGGAACAGTTTTTTGAAATTTTCACTTTAGATTTTTTTAAGTCCTTAAACAAAATTTAATTTTGACAAATCAAAAATCAAATGTAAACTCTTAATGTTCATAAAATTGAACGTTTTTATAAACTCCCAATTAAAAATTTGGGATATCTCTAAATTAGAAATCCTGAATATTTTAAAAATCTCAAACACGACATTATTAAAATTGCTAAGATTTACATAATTCACATTTAAAACAGAAGTTTCTGTTCTAAATGTTAGAGTTCTCGACTTATAATTTAAAGATCGTTAGTTCAAATCCTCGATGTGGTCCCCGAATGTTTAAGCCGTGAATAAATTTTTTCAATTTTTTCTTTGCAAACATACATTTTTGGGATTATTTTGTACCTATATTTACGTTTGTTTTTATTTTTTTTCCTATTCTGAACCTTTTTTTCAATATCAGGAATTCAGGAATTGCACCTATTTGGCATGTATATGGCGATAGCTTGGGAATAGTACGGCAACTGTGTGACTTTTGTATGGCCTACAAATGCCATCTTTTGGTCCATCCTTTGGCCTTATTTGGGTTCATACTAGAAAAACCCAAAACCAAAAAAAACCCATACAAAAACAACCCAATACAAAAAAGACCCAAACCAAAAAAACCCAATATCACAAAAATGAACTATTATTTATTTTCTTTGTATTTTTATCATCGACTCCCCCTTATTTTTTTGTCGTACTGGTTTTTTACGTTGGTTTGGCTATAGTAAGGTACTTTTACAACATTTAGTTAGGCAAAAGTATTACCAACACTTTTAATCGATGTAAGGCATATGACAGGTTAAAGTCGGGCGCTCGTATGGGACAAATCAGGCTTGATTTAATCGATTGGCATATGTCTGGATAAAGTAAGGTCATAGTAGGGATTTAATATAGCAACTGTGTGGATTTGCGCATATGCCATACTTCCATGCCTTACTATTCCTAAACTTTTGTCTTCCTCTTCCCAAATTCATACCAGTCTTGTGTCATATATCTTCCACCCTTTTACCTTCTTTTTGCCGTTTTTTTTTTTTTTTTTTTTTTTTTTTTTTTTTTTTTTTTTT
>JABFPJ010006630.1:0-10709 GCA_022817425.1 Gryon sp. ZL-2020
TGTTGCCTTTTTTGTATGTTGAAAAATGGCATTTGTTTGTATCTGAAAAGAGACACGGTAGTGCTGGCCGCACAAAAAACGTTCGTTTTTTTTGTACTTGGCCAGAGACACTACCGTGTCTCTTGATACAATTTGGTATTTAAATAATTCTTGCATATATTTAAATACATATATCTGTGGCGTCGAGGAAAACCGGTTAACTCCATTTTTGGGCGATTTAGAGTAATGTATGGGATTGTGTTACTTTGTGCCCCTACTGTCATGTAGTAAAGTTTCTAAACACTTTCTATTAATACATCTTTCATTAAATTAAGAAAACTTAATCGGTTAACTTACATTTTTGAGGAAAATGTAAGTTTCAACAGTTTCCTCCAAGTTTCAACAAAAAAACGAGTTAACTCCATTTTAAAACTTATTTCTTGTATATTTTATGTATTCAAAAAGATTATAGGCTAAATATATTATTTCTATGTGTAAATATTATATTACGGATCTAAATTATGGCCGTGGAATAAAGAAAATACCTTGGCAAGACTTCGGGTAGGCTTCGGTAGCACTTTGAATGAAGCAAATAGCCCAAAAACCAAATGCGCCACCTCCGAAACCAAGTGGGGCCACATCCAAAACCAAGTCGGACCACGTCCAGAATAAAGTGCGGCCACTTCCAGAATCAGTTAGGGCCAGTATCTAGTGCCAGTAACCAATATCCGGCTCCAGTTTAGAACCATGATCCAGTATCCAGAGTGTAACCAATGAATGTAACCAGTGAATATAACCAGCAACCAGTAACCAGTGACTTGTAACGAGGGACCAGTAACCAGAGATTAGTGACCAGAGGCCAGTTTCCAGAGCCCAGTGTTCATCGCCGGCGGATGTACTGCGGGCAGTAAAGGCGGATCCCACGCTGAAAGATCTGCGGAATGACGTAGTTAAAATCCGGAGGAGCGAAAACAATAATCTAGTGATGGAATTAGTGCATGAGAAAATGGCCGAAAAAGCCGAGGTTATCAGTAGAACCGACGTCATGGCCATAGAGTTTAAAGATCTGGATGAACTGACCACAGCACAACAGGTGGTCACAGTTCTCCAAGATCAGATCGGAGGAGCTTTAGCAGTGAGAACTGCAGTCGTGAAATCTATGCGTAAGCATACACTGGAACGCAAACGGCAGTAGTCGTCCTACCGGTAATCCTTGCTAAGAGAGCCCTGGATAAGGATCTCATCAAGGTTGGTTGGGTGAGGAGCCGAATAAGGGAAAAGTCTTCTCTCTTGATATGCTTCCGCTGTCTCGATTTCGGACATTTGGCGCGCACTTGTAGTGTCCCAGATCGTTCGAATTTATGCCATGGGTGCGGAAAAGAAGGATACCAGGCGAAAGATTGTAAAGCCAAACCTCACTGTCTACTCTGCAAGGAGAATTATAAACACCCTACATGAATGTCCAGCAAGTCGACTGGTAATCGTAGCTGCAAATAAGCGAGGTTTCTTCAACTCAATGTCAATCATTGTGGAGCAGCACAAGATCTGTTTTGGCAGACCATAAATGAGGAGAGAATAGATGTCGCTATACTGTGTAAGCAATATAGGGACATGAAGATATCCTCATCATGGCTTACAGACTTATCAGGAAAAGCGGCAATATGGATAAATAAAGATCTTTTCACCCAAGAGACGCAAGAAAACAAAGTTGAAGGATTCGTATGGATCGAAGAAAAAGACGAAGTACAGATGAAGAAAGTTTTTATATGTATCGATATAACATTCGCTAGTGATACTTTAATTTCATTGCAAACTACATGGAAGGTTTCTGGAAAATACACACACAGCGACCACCAAGCAATAATATTTGAGATTGGCCAACTGGATAATCTGCAAAGGTATACAGAGAGAAAAGAAAATAGCTGGAATCCCCGTTCGTTCGATCGCGAATCCTTCATCGTTATGATGAAAGGAGGATGCGAACTGACAGGATCAGCGGAAGAAAAAACGTCATAGTTGATGTCATTGGTCGCAGACGTTTGTGACGCGTTCATGACAAAAAGCTCTAAGGGAAGTCGGTGCACACCTGCGTACTGTTGGAACGATGAGATCGTCGACCTAAGAAAAACATGTCTCCGAGCGAGAAAATTAGCTCAAAGAGCTCGAGGTAGATCCGTCTGGGAAGTCAGAATCCTGGAGTTTAGAGAGGCAAGAAGAGCGCTTAGCAAGAAGATAAAAGCGAGCAAACGAGATAGCTTTCGACATTTGTGTAGCGAAGTAGACATGGATCCCTGGGGGAGGCCCTATAGAAAGGTTATGGCTAAGCTAAAGGGCTCCACCACAGCATCTCCTAGCTGCCCTAATTTGATGGACAAGATAGTATCAACCTTGTTTCCGCAGCAGACACAACTACACGTAGTGTAGAAGCTGTGATAGAAGATGAAATCCTGACAGTAACGGTTGAAGAGTTACGGCGGGCACGTAAGGTGATTGGAGACTCAAGGACTTCAGGTTCAGACTACATTCCGAATGTTGCGCTGTGAAGTTTACAATTCCTTCCTTCGAAGTCTTCGTGAGGATACCTTTCCTATCAAGTGGAAGCAGCATCGACTTTTTCTTTTGCTAAAAGGCAACAAACCGCCGAACGATCCATCCTCATATCGGCCCATCTACTTGCTAGACACTGCCGGAAAAGTATTGTAAAGATCATCTCTTACAGACTGCAGGAAGTCAGTGAAGGAGTAAATGGCCTCTCAGACAGCCAGTTTGGCTTCAGAAAAGCAAGATCGACAGTAGACGCTATAGACAATGTTGTGAGCAGTGCAAAAGAAGCAATATCAGGAAGGCGCTGGAGACGAGGCTCTAAATATTACTGTGCCATAGTTACTCTTGATGTTAAAAATGCGTTTAACTCCGCCAGATAGAATAGCATCATGGCAACGTTACAACATATGCAGGTTCCGGCATACATCATCCGAATCATCAGTAGTTACTCTTGCGCGAGAAGCTTAAGGTATATGACTGATACTGGTATGAAAATGTACAACATTACAGGAGGTGTTCCACAAGGTTCGGTTCTAGGACCACTCTTGTGGAATATAATGTATGATGCAGTACTTCGATTGCAAATGCCTGATACTGTTAAGACAATTGGCTTCGCAGACGACGATGCAGTTGTCGTAGTTGGAAAGCATCTTGAGAATATTGAAGGAGATGCAAATAACGCTATCGCCCGTATTCGTCAGTGGCTTTCGTCAGTAGGTTTAAAACTAGCAGACCATAAGACTGAAGTGGTGCTGGTTTCTAGCAGAAAGATACGTGAGTCTATTACCCTAACAGACGGGGATACAGACACAAACGCGTTATCGCGATTGATGCCAAATATTAGTGGACAGAGTCGACGAGACTTCTGACAGAGTCAACGGAGACTTCTGACAGAGTCGACGTAGACTTCTGTCTAGTGTAACAACTTTCACACTTCTTCATGCTCCTCGAGTGTGGTCTAACGTGTTGACTGTTAAAGCATGAGTAAGACAGTAATCATGTGTTTACCGTAGAAATGCCTTGCGAGTTACGCAACCATTTCGAACGGTATCATATGATTCTGTCTGCGTTATCGCTTCCATGTCACCAATTGATTTGTTGGCAGATGAGAGGAACAGGATATGTGTATTGATAAACAGGAAAGCAGAGTCCAGAGTTCAGAGACCAGAAGACAGATTTCAGAGACCAGAGTCCATAAACCAGAGGCCAGAGTCTCTTTTTCAAGGTCCATCGTACGAGTTCGGTATCGAGTAAGAATCCCCCATTAGAACCAGGAATCAGGTGATTCCATCATCTCAACGTGACGACAACCAACATCGAGTGAAATCGATGTTTTAGTTAATCCAAACTATTCGAAACCAATCAATCCTTTTATGACCTTAACGTCAAAATCCTGTCCTTACCTATTTCTTTTATTTATAAGCGAATCTCACAAACACATATTGTAAACAACATTTATAATTAATAAATAAACCCATTATTTTTTTTATTTAAACAACCGTGTGTCATTTTGTATATAAAAACCCCGTAAATCAGCAAAAACAAAGGTAAAATCAGTCTCTGACTCATCCGATCACCCTTGTTATGACCTTAAGAGGCCATAACAATATGATTCGCAAAGTTACAATTTATGTTCAAAATATTTGTTACTAAGTCAAAATAAAATAGTAAATAATGAAACTGAAGTTTGCATGATGTAATAATGACAATTAATTGACAAACAAAATATAGTGAGACAATCTAGTGAATTTTATTATTAATTAAAATAACAAATATTTTACGTTAGGTTGAAGTTACTGTATATCACTACATGTAAACACATTTAATCAACGATATTTTTTACTTAAACAGTTGTACAGACCACAGGATTATTTTGAGGGAATTAAATTTTACATTGTTTTAATGATAAATTATATCAAATTATGTGGATAAAGATGTTACTATATCCCTTTAACGCCTATGGTATTATATATGATACGAATGATGAAAAAACTTTTTCGACAGTCGAAAAAAGCATTTTCTAGAAGGCGAGGTCTGTAATCGCGAAAATTTTTGATTCCATCTCCCTTGTTGCGGAATATACTATTTATTAAAAGTACGAATTAGTATTGATTTTTTCTATCTTGCATTTTCATGTTTTTTTTGTAATGTTGATAGATTAGAAATCATAAATTGTTTATGTTATTTGTTCTAAAAAATAACATAAACAATAATTTCAATTTAAGTCCTGCATTAAATTCAAGTTGAGGCAAATGACTTGAAACTAAAACGATTTAATATTCAATACAACATTCTATACTCACATTCTGCTTATGCAATCGTAGAACAGAGATTTTATTAAAAACGGGAATAACAATTCATCTAAACTATTCAAATGTAAACAAAAAAGTAAAATATTAAATGCACAACCTTCAAAAAATATAAATCGACAAATATTTCTGAAACTTTATGATACCAAATATATATATTTACACATATATATATATATATATATATGGTAAATATTGGAAAAAGATCTGTAACGTAATCCTCGCATGAATTCAAGCAGCAAGCAAACATGAAATAAAACGTACACGTTGTAGCAAATGAATTCGAATAACTGTATGGATGTAAGTATATGCCGTAGCAATGTTCATTTGACAACTATATCTCATATTACCTACATAAGGTTATGATAGGCAATTATTTTTATCAAATTACATCGAGTATCGTTGAAAGTTTTCCAAAGTCAAGCATACATCATGCACACCTTTTCATTTACATCATACTTAAAAAAAGAACACAAAAGTTAAATTATAAAAGCAAAGTATGCATAATTACACGATATAATTTGTAAATCTAAAAGATTTGGCGAATGAAAAAGAAATCAAGGACTTATTGTAATTTGCAAGCTGTTTACCTAGCTTTGTCGTCCCTATACAACTTGAGCATATACGTTAACGTGGTTAAAACTGCTCGAAAATTGCGGCGTATGATATTTTACGTAGCCTGCAATAGTAAATTCCATTTACGCCGGGCCAGGCACTGAGAAAAATGGACGCATACATAGCAGCACCAGCCACTGCAGTGCAATTGGGATGTAACATTTTGCATAATGTACATGTCGCGCAGAACTTCGCAAGCCATTATCGGACGAACAAGTATTTTGTTAAACAAGAGCGCAGACGAGATATAAAAAGAGTGAAAACAAAAGTTAACACAAATCAAGATAACCTCAATTTTGGGGTTGGAAAGTATTCTCACGATACCGAATAAACATATCAAATCTTAACAAGTAACAAATAGCACGCAACTTGTGTATTTGACACGCTCTTGCTTGTTAATAGAACGGTTTGTGAGACGAAACAGAAACAAGCGATTTTAAGATATAGCGATTCGTTCTGTGGCGAGATATAGCAACAAGTTAAATTATACCGACTCTAAAGTAAATGGATGGATAGTATGCGGTTTCTGCACAACCAAAATCTGCTTCATCAATTTACTTTAAACTAAGAAACATTTGTCCAAGTTGATGTTAGAAAGGAAGCTTTCAGGTACCAATTTGCCAAATTTTATTCAAAGATGTATTGCCCACTTTAGTGCAAATTAACGACTTTACTGAATCTTACTGAAAGATGGAACGCACTAGATCAGCTAGTGCGATGTTCAACAAACATTTAAAGATAAAAAGTTTACTGTATTGCTAAAATTGTTAAGTGTAGAGTTTATATACATTTTATTTAGTACTGAATAATCAATTAAAGTGAAGTAAAAGTTTTTATGCAAACGAAAAAGTTTTATATATAGTTGAATACTGTACATATAACTATGTATAATAAGACTGCAGTCATTTTTCAATTTCTGTGATGCATGAATGAAAATGAACTAATACCAGTAGAGATAATTTGTCTGATAGTTCTTAATCCTTAGATTACTAGTAATTTTCTATCATTGCTGACTTTATCTAATGCTGATATTATCTGATGCTGATTGTCGCTGATTGTGAAATTATCAATAAATATTATTGATGATTAAATCTATATTAATCATAAATTTAATAATAAACGAATGATTATATAATAACTTACTGATTTCTTTCAGTAATGTTTTATAAAATACAAGTTTTATCAGATGATTCAATTATAATTGATTATAAGTTACCATCAAACTGTCACTAACATGGATTAATTGTGATAACCTAATAATTACCAAGATCATAATATGATATTAATTCAGCCACTTCAGTTAAGACAATAATTTTCTTCGGGCTATGTAAATGAGAAGATCTCCGATTCCGATAACCATTAATTCTTTAACACAAAAAAAATGTAGTTACATTTGGAGCTAAACATATTTTATATTCAAATAAATGAGAGTTTATTTTCATTTCAACCATAAAACATAGTATTATTATAAATAATAAAAATGGTTTGCTTACCCAGAACTTAGTGTATATTAACTGCAAGCCGTGATTAGTGACAGAAAAATCCATTAAAATCATTTAAATCATTAGTAAATCATTATTGAAATTGTATGTCTGTATATATATAATCTTTTCTCTCAATTTTTTTATCACAATAATTGTACTTAAAATGTATCAATTATAATGAATAAATTTGATTTCATAATTAGCGTGAATTAGACAAAATATATTTGTAATTTAACATAAATTTGACATAAATAAAAGAACTGAAAATGAATGCGAAATAAGTGAAATGTATAGCTTGGCACAAGTTTGGGAAGGAGTATTCGAAGTTCGACAAAAGTTTGGTAGTGATAAAACGGGTACAAATGAATTCAGATTAAATTCATCTACTAAGCTTAACAAGGCTGTAGATATTGTTTAACTAAGCTTGGCAGAAGTTAACCATTTGTAAAACATTTAAGAATAAATTCTATACAGTTTTGGCAACTGTTTTGGCGAGCACTTAGTTGCGCTTTTTCTAATCTCAGCATGAGATAGTATATTTATGCTCTTAATGTAAAGGGAAGTTGTTTAGTGTAAATATTACTTGTGATCGATTTTAAAACTACTATACTTTTGCGTGTTCAAATTATTATTACCACTGGTACCATAATAATGACACTTATTTTTATGGAAAAAAATGTATGAACTCAAATTTTGTTTTAACAAACAGAAATTGTAATGCTTATTTGTGATAATTACGAATTGCAATTAAGTATGACGTCTAACGTTAAAAAAGAAAAAATCTATTCATAAAAGTAAAATAACTTTATATCTCACATGGATAAAAACATGTTTTTCAAAACATGTCTCATATTTCTCAAAATATATTTGAAATATACAATCAAAAAATGAAATTTAGAATAAAATCCAATCTCAATTCAAACTTTAATTCAGTAAAATCGGAATATGAACTTTAAGATGAAAAAACTAGTAATGTAAACAAATGTATTCTTAATATAAGGTGCTGATATCAATAACTATGATCAAGTACATTTGCAAATTTTAATTTAGGAATCTTCAATTTTTCTATTTAAACAAAAATACGATTCTAATAAAGCAATATGCAAAAATTTGTTGTTCGTAAATTCGTTAGTTTTGTTAGTTTTGTTAATCTAGCTAGTTTCGTTATGAATTCTTAGTTTCATAAGTTCTGATAGTTTCGTTAGTTTCGAAGAAAAATAAAAAAACTTGGCGCGAACCGTTTTCATATTAATTCAGTATCAACAGCTACGAAATATATATTTTAACTTATAAGCGTATATTGTTCGTGCCAATTTTTTTTATTTTTCTTCGAAACTAACGAAACTATCAGAAATTAAGAAACTAAGAATTTATAACGAAACTAGCAAGATTAACAAAACTAATAAAACTAACGAATATACCAACAACAAATTTTTGCAAATTGCTTTATTAGAATTTTATTTTTGTTTAAATAAAGAATTGAAGATTGAAGATTCCTACATTTAAATTCGCAAATCTACTTTACCATTGTTATTGATATCATTACCTTATATTAAGAATACATTTGGTTACATTACTAGCTTTTTCATCTTAAGGGGACATCCCAGTGAAATGGCTAAAATCTATAAAAATGAATGATTTGAAATGAACCTTTCTGTATTTTCATCCTTAATGATGATATATTACAGAATAATGAACAAAATATAAAAACTTGTTATTGTTTTTTTTAATTGTTAATAACTATCAAAACAGGGCTATATTTAAAATTCTCCTAGTACCACAATTTTTTACCGATTTGCTTTTGTTTAAGTTTAAATTGTAGGTATAGATGTGCAGCATAAATCTGTCAAACAGACTTTCGATATAATGTACGAAAAAAAGTTATCTCCATTTTCCTGTCAAATAGCTCAAAAAAGCAAAAAAAAGGTGTTTTTGTTGATTCATAATATATTTTTCGGTTCATCACATTTATTTTAATTGAAAAATCAAAAAATCTCTCTGAAAAAATTGTTCTCTACTTTTTTTTGAACATATTGAAAAAAAGAAAACGAAAATCGGTCAAAAATTGTGGTACCAGGAACATTTTAAAGTCAGAAAAATCAAAAAAACATCCGAGATTGAGTAAAAGACATCACGTTTTGAGTTTTACTTTAAACGTGAAACGCGTGCATTTAAAGTTCTTGCGCTTCGCCAAAAACCTTAAGAACTCAATGCTTATAACATAATTTTCAAAAAACATGTTTTTCATATGAAAGAGGATACTTCGATGTATTAAAATAGGCAATAAAATTTTTTTCATTTTTTCGTAATTTTTCATTATTTTTCACTGAGACGTCCCCTTAAAGTTCATACTCCGATTTTATGAATTCGTTTTGAAATATTTTTTGTTTTAGAAATTCGTTTTGAAAAAAAAATTTGTTGTGAAATAAATTTTGAATCGAGATTAGATTCTACTCTAAATTTCATTTTTTTGAACTGGGTACGTTAAATATGTTTAAACATCATTGCCTTTTATGTTTTAGACTTTTTTTTTGTACTTGGCCCTTACTTTTCAGTTTATCTGAATTTATGGTTTTATATCAGTTCACTTTTTCAATAACTTATGAAGGAGTAATGTATTTATGATTCGCTTACATTAACGTTCCATATGAGTTCCATACACTCATGGAACACATTTTCATCCCATATGCATCCAATATGTATCCCATACGCATCCCATATACATGTCATATACTTCCCATAAGCATCCCATAAGCATCTTTAATGCTCCTATAAGGTTCTTATAAGCGTTGTATTAGCATCCTATAAACATCCAATAATATCCCATAAGCATCCCATAAACGTCCCATTATCATTTCATAATCATCCCTTGTGCATCCCATATGCGTACCATAAGAATCCCGTAAGCTTACCATAAACATCCCATAAGCTTCCCATAAGCTTTTCATAAGCTTTCCATAAGCTACCTATAATGTAGGTAGCTTATGGAAAGCTATTATTCTGTTTTATTATTATATTATTCTTTTTAATCTCAATTTTCTTAAAAACTTTTATTTACAATTTTTAGTAGCATAATTACGAAAATCTACCCGAAATGACGCAGGATGCTGATTTCAATATTTTAATTAATAATTTTGCTCAACGCAAAGTTAGGCGAGTAAATGTAGTATAAGCAGTAAATGAGATTTTTATTTTATTATAATGAAGAGGTTAAATAGTTTGTTATTTCTCCTTAGAATTTAATGCGTTCAATAAATAATCCCAACAAGATTTTTGTTTCTTCTTTTTATTAACGTTTCGACAATTAATATTGTCCTCATCAAAACTAAAAACCATTTTTATACATTTAAATCTAACTAATATATATAAACTAGCTGAAGCCCCGGCTTCGCCCGGGCGAAACCCTGTGACCCCCTCCCTATGACCGTATATGAGTCCTGACTAAATCCCTGGTTCCACCCGAGATACTTCCATGAATCCTCTAAGGGCTCCCTATGACATAAGTGTAATAAGCGGATTCGATAATCAGGATGCCTTGTTGGAACCATTTTCGGCCTTATTGGGGCTATATTTGACCATCTAATGACCATATTTGGTTTTAATAAGGCCACCTGAAATAGAAAAAAGGTTGACAAATATGGTCTTTATTGGGACCATATTTGTCCTCAATTGGACCATATTTGATCTAATTTAAAACATTGTTTGCGAAGCTCTTGAGAACCTACACACAACCTTGAAAATAAGCTTCAAACCACTTCCTAACAACCCCCTGACAACC
>JABFPJ010006631.1:0-10709 GCA_022817425.1 Gryon sp. ZL-2020
TGATTGGGCTGTAATATGGATGTAACGCAGGGCGTCAATAGGGGCCTGATCAGGCGACGTCCCCTTATCAGGCCCCTATCAACGCCCTGCGTTACATCCATATTACAGCCCGATCAATTTCTACTAGAGTAATACTGTAAAATAATAGAATAACGAAATTAAACCTGTCAAAAAATCTCTGTAATTTGGTTGGTTTTTATCGGCGTTACGCATGAATTAGCGTTAAAAGCTAACTTCTCATCTTTACTTAAACTTTTTTATTTTGAAGATTATGCTCAAAAGTTAATAATAAAATGATAAACAAACGTCTTACAGTTGTAACGACTTCTAAATATTAATTATGTTAAAAATATTAACAAAAAATGGTAAAAAATAACCTTAGACGGCTCATAATACCCGAAGCTCCACTAAACAATAAATTGACCGATAATTCATAGAACGATTCAATTAACAGATATATTTCAATTAAAAAATATATTTCAAATATTATTTAATCGATCAACTAGAATATATTAAATATGTATTATAAATAAGATATATAAAATAACTAACACAAAAATTAAATGTAGTATATTTTCTTTAAATCATCTGTTAAATAATTATAGAAAATTTTTATTTTTGTTAAAATGTTCTACATTTAAATAAATCTTTAATCAATTAATTATGTCTTATTCTTCTATTTATTCATTTGAAATACTTTCAAGGCTGAAAGGAATATAAGAATGATATTTTTAATTATACTTTGTTTCAAATAAAAAACAAACTTTTAAGTGGTTTATTTTAAATTCCAGATGAGCGAGATTTTTTCAACTAAAAAATAGGTAAACTTTCACGTAATTTTATGCTTTATAAAAAGTTTTACAACTAATAATAAATGAAGAACGTAAGCGTCAATTTAAATGTTATCGTTGCTAAATAATAAATATATTATTTTTTCATTGTGTAAAGTAAAATGCTATAATCCTGACTTAAGAGCCTTGTTTCGCGTAATTATTTATCAAAATAGTTTTCTTTTTGCTGCATTTCATTGTTATATTACATAAAGGAATTGAAAATTTGCTTTAATTTAAATATTTCAATATTTTAACAAAAGAAAACACAATTGTTATAATTTTATTACTTTGTATAACTAATAAACTAATTGTAAAGTAAACAATTCGGTAAAACTTTAAACATTAGAATTAGCTAGTTAGAAGCATGCTAACATTTCCGAAATTATTAATATAGCTTTCATGGTATTATAATAAACTTTGTATTGGTGAAAATTACGTCGAGATTCAATCAGTAGTATATGCTACTTTGAAACGACGATGAAGCAGTGAATGATGTTATATGAATATTACAATAACTGCACGTACGTCAACATACACCCTGCTGAAGTCTTAAAAGTTTTCGATTGAATTTCTTACTTACCAATTGTCTATGACGCTGACATTTGAGAAGTTACTTGGAAAACTCGTGGCCGTCATCGTACTTCACGACGGATGTCTACCCGTCGCTTACTTCCGGACTTTGCCAGTTTCAAAAGTGCTATAACAACAAGCAAGTTTGACTTTTAGACAAATTCATTACAAAAACTTATTGTTATAAATTAAGTCAGCTAGATTAAAACGAGCTTTGTACCCTCCGTAGATTTCATTTCTTTATTTTTTTGAAGGGCATTCCTTGTTTTTCTTAATTTTCAACCTGTCAAATTGGCGCATTTCAAATTAATATTTTCACTAACTTTCTTAAAATGCGATTAATAAAATGAAATAAACATGGAATAATATAGATGGTGGAATAGTGTACCTTAGATATTACAAAAACAAGTGTCTCATTTTGAGACATTCTTGATTTGTACATATTTTTGACAGTTAAATTTTATTCGATATAAATATTACCATTAAAAAGTCTAATATTTAACAGCTAACAAATCATTTTCTACACATGAATGACAATGTAACATTGTTTCATCAAAATTCATCCTTTACATTGCCATTGACATTCTTTCTTCAGGATTTGTTGATCTTGGCAAAACACCAGAACTGTTCATACTTTAATTCAACATCTAAAACTCGGCATTCTGTTCACCGAATGTAATTTCGTCCTATGATCAACTTCTCCAACTCGTAACAAAGCCACGAGAATATGCTCAATCGTTATACGCTAGCAACAGTGACAATTCGCGGCTGATTTTAATAAACGTGTAATCATCATATAGAGGAAAGTGTACGAGCCAAAGCGCGAATACGAGCTGCGAAAATCTTGAATACAATATAAAAATGTACTCGCGCAAAGAGGATTGAGATGGTGTCTCGTTATGTGCTACGGCGTCTCCTTCCTTTCTCGCATCATTACTACCTCTTTTGCATTTGATACTTTTGCTAGGCCGACTCGCGGTATCGGTAATGAACGATCTATTGTGTCCGGGTCTCTGAAGTGAGTCGCATCGTGCAAAAAAGACGGAGCAAAAATCGACGAAGGGGCGATGGAAAAAAGAAAATAAAAACACGATGAAAAAAAAATTGAAAGAAAACGCGTGAGAGCGAAAGGGAACGAAGAAGGAGAGCGACAGTCCATTAACGAGTGCCGTTTCCATGAGTCATTCTTTGTTCTATCATCCGCGTCGCTTGTTTCTCGTAGCGCCTTCGCGATTGCCCACGCCAAACAGCGGTTCACCGTATGTAGGTGGTTTGTACACCATTTGCAAAAAAGCGCTACGAAAAACATATCAAAGTTAACCATATTTGCAGACCTTGTAATCGTGTATACTTGAAAATCATGATTAAAATAAAAACGAACTAATTAATCGTGACATAATTACATGTTTGAATTTTAGTCATAATTGACTATACTTAATTAATTTTTGATAATAATTAAATACGGTATGTGCTATTAAGAACTACAATTAAATATAGATTTATACATTATTTAAATATTCCATGTTGCTTCAAATGAAATTTTAATTCATTTGATTTAACAATTTTGATGAATATAATAAAATGTTGACGGCTTATAATGTCTACACTCACAAAAAAGGTTATTTAAAACAAATAAATTTTCGGATTAAGACTAAACTTTATTTATTTTCAATAAATATTTCGTTAAAAGAAACAAATTTTTAATTGATTCATGTAAACCTTTCTCTGTGTGTATAAATGCATGATATAATTACAATTGATATTTATTGATACTATTTCTTGTAAAATGAAATACACGCATGCTATATACAATCAATTCCACTTTAAGATTTGATTTTCATGTTTAGAAAATAATTGATGTGTCACAACATGTATACTACAGATATTAAATTATTTCACTAAACTTGTGTTATATCGATATAGATAACTATTATTGATGTTGTAATTTTACAACATTCTCATATGTGCATGTGACATGTTACTTCCTTATCGCTTTCGCAAGTGCCATGCAACACATTATCTTCACTTGTAATCCACAAGCAAATGGCGAAGGGTCTGGTTGTAGTATATCTGACTGTGATGCGGAGTGCAAGCTAAAAGGAATTATCTGTTCCCGTCTTCTTCGCTCTTCCATTCGTTCATTCGCACCACTTATGTATATACGTGTTGTTTTGCAAATTTTAATATATTATTCCGTTTTCTTGTTATAAACGATATCGTATATAATGAACAATTATTAATATATAAAAATTAATTTCATAACGATAATTATTATAATGACAATAAGTAATAGTTATTAATAAGACTTTATATTAAATTACTATAGCAACATATAATGATTTATTTATATAATATAATTTATTGTATTACAGTTATAATCATTTTTGTTTCATATAATATATTATTTTCTGAAAATCATCGCATATATGATATATAATAGCACTTTTCAGAAATAGTGTATACAGGGTGTCCCATTTTAAAGTAACACCTGTAATAACTTTGTAAATAAGCTTCTGAGGGAAAACATTTATAGAATAAAAGTTTCTCAGTTTTATGGGGGAAATTCAGTGGCACTATCAGTTTATTTACATAATATTGATTTCAAGGTCAAATGAAGGTCAATCTTTTTTTTAATAGGAACCCCTATTTTTCAATGCAAATTTTGCATTCTAAATCCAAAAATTAATAACTTTTACTAGGCATGTTTTTTCAAAAAAACCTTTACTTTTGCATAAAAATGGACTTCTATGTTTTTTTTTTCTTGATTTGACATTTTTTTTACCTGTATTTGTCTGTGTAAGGGTGCTGGAAAAGCTGTGTGAAAAGTTTCTATCGCCGTGTCAGACTTTGCCAGAAACAAGGTGGTCGTAATTTCGAACAATTGATTTGAGGAGATAATTTAGTTTTAATTTTCTACATCCCTCTTTATTTAATTAAGTAATTGTTTAATGTATCTATCTTGCTTTTGAAGAGCTCAAGGTGACATTTGAACAGACGTTGCTGTAAATCAAAGAATTGGCTCTTTTTAGGGCCACATGATGTGCAAGGACCGATCGCGCAACCTGCATGTGGTGCAATTACAATCTCAACAGACGTAAACACACACACAGCTTTCCCTCACACACTTACACAGACACATATAGGTAAAAAAATGTCAAATCAAAAAAAAACATAAGATCCCATTTTTATGCAAAAGTTTCTTTGAAAAAACATATCGAGTAAAAGTTGTTTATTTTGGACTTAGAATACGAATCTGCATTAAAAAATAGGGGTTCTTATTTAAAAAAAAGATTGACCTTCATTTGACCTTGAAATCAATATTATGTAAATAAACTGATAGTGCCACTTAAGGTGATTGCTCAAGTGCCCTTGTTTACATAAAACCAGTTCGGTTACGGTGCCGAAAAAAAAAAGTTTGTTTATTACCAAAATCGATCCAGCAATTCCTAAGGAATAGAAGAATTGCTGGATAAATTTTGGTAATAAACAAACTTTATTTCTGGACACCGTAACCGAACTGATTTTATGTAAACAAAGGGCATTGAGCAATCACCTTAATTTCCCTCATAAAACTGAGAAACTCTTAAGTATTTTCCCTCAGAAGCTTATTTACAAAGTTATTACAGGTGTTACTTTAAAATGGGACACCTTATATATTGTTTACAAATTATCAGTTAATATATGTTGTATATGTTAAAAATATATGTGATTTACTTTATAAGTCGTATTATAAAGATTTGTATTTCAAACTTTTTTAGTGGATGATATTGTTTTTCGAAAGAGTTTTATCATGTTGCGTTGACTTTCAACCTTTAACAAAGGCTTTTTGCCCAACTCCCAACAGCTTTCGAGTCTTGAAGTTTTTGACATTCTTATCGTAGTGCTACCAATTTTTTGCAACATTCTTCAAGCGGTTAATTCTATTACAGAAAATTAAATGGGTTATGATAAGATTCATTTTCGCAAAGTCGACTGCACTATTTTGTATTGCGAGACCAAAATTATGAGTGCACAACCTACGGATTGCAATTTAATACTTGCACTGAGAGTTAATATATATATATATATCTCATGAAATATTTTTCATCTTTCAAGAATGCAAAATTCATGAATATCTATCCCTCAGACAGTCATGATTTCGTTAGAGTAGTAAATTCACGCTAAAATTAATGCCAAATTCTCAAGATGTTTGTTGATATAATAGGTTGCGTAGTTATTTCAAGTGAATATAATTATGAATGTAGTTGTTCAATGACGTTAACTCGACAAGGTGTTTTAACAAAGGTTCACTCAACGGAGTGGTATTAGTACGCCGTATATAACTTCAAAATACGGCAGCATTAACAGTAATCAATATATAGTCTTTCTCTCAAATTTTCGTTTGGTATATATTTTTATGTTTTTCTTCTTTATACAACGTATATATAATAAGTTATGTTTAATGCATTAGAAATTAATGTAAAATATGCTACATACAAAATTACAAAGTTGTAACCAATGTAATGTCCCTACTGTACTTGTTGTCATATTACTAATAAATTGTCGCCAGTCAATATATAACCATAATTTTTAGATAGAAAATAAATATTATTTAATGTAATAACGAACATTTTTTATTAAATATCGAAAAAAAACTGTTAAAAAACATTTCAAAATGAATAAATTTGCTATACGAAATTTCCTAGTATTAATTGTTTTTGAATATTGAGGAGCACATAATTATTTTTTATTTAATAAAAATAAAATATATTAAATGTAAATTGTATAAATATAATCTTTGATCATTTAAATTAAATTGTTACTCTAAAAAATTTATCCAATTCAGGGTTCTTATTCCGTAACTGATGTTTGTAAGAAAAATCCTTACTTACAGTAATGGGTATATTTTCAATATGCTCGTAACAAAGATAGACAATTCATTTTTCATTGTTTCAGTGCTGCCAATTCCCTTACAATAAGCCATTTACTGTAAGAATAAGGATTTTTCTTACCAACAGCAATTACGGAAAAAGAGCCCAGGAATTGAACTGGTCTTGAACGTGGCAAATAGGTACTCTGGTCAGTGTGCTACGAAAACTTACAATTAATCTTGTTTAAATAAAAAAAAAACTATTTGTAAATAGGTGAACCTGGGTATACCTTATTTTAACTTGATTTTGACCAGTACCACTGTAAAACTTCTATTTTTTGAAACGTTCTACAAGAATTAAACGTTCTACATAGAACGTATACAAGTGTTTTTAACGTTTAAAATGTTTTTTTGGAAACGCATTATACGTTTTCTTAGAGAAAACACTTTAAAACGTTCTAAAAAAGCTTCAAAACCGTTCTGATCAGAACGTTTGTATTTACAGTGACATTTTTTATTATTTAATTCTTTATTTTCTTGAAATCTATTTATTTAAAATAATGATTAAAATGTTAATAAACATTAAAATTAATTTTAAAATTAGTGTATATAATTGTTGTACATTGTTATTTGGGCCTTTTAAGTCCTAACAAACGCCTTTATTAGCGAATGTTGGAAGAAGCGTTACATGCCTAATTATAGTCTATATAAAATAGTAATAAAAGTTCATCGAAGGCCTTCTAAAGGCTTTTCTATTAAAGGTATGCCTTTAATAGAAATTCTTAAAAAATAATTAGCCTTTATAGTTACCAGATTGTGACGTAAATAGTGTACAAAGAGAGATAGACAATACGTATTTTCTAATAATGCCTATCCTTCTGTGTGCGCTAGTGTTGCACGATACAAGATCGATTTTCTGATCGATATTTTCGGTTCAGTAATTCGGACGTATCGATACGTTACTTCAAAAATCGAGTTTTTGATAATATTCGATTTTTGTTTAAAATTAACACTTGGAAAAAATGAATGGAATTAAAACTGAAGTCCATGTTGAATTTTAAGTAATATATTTATTTATTTAAATAAATTATTCATTAATATGGAATTGTTAAGATTAAAAAATATATTACAATCATACATTGTTAAAAACTTTAAAGAGAAACTAAGTGTTAAAAAAACTAAGAAAAGGATTAAAATATTAGAAAGATTAGATTGTAAAATTAATGAGAAGTTTAACTGTTGAAAGTATTGTATTTTTCAATTAATAAAAAGTTTATATTCTGTATTTTTAATTTGCATTTTTAATTCGATACGATTGTTTAAAAATCGATATTTTATAATCGATATTTCTTCATATCGATTTTATTTCCATCGATTCGATTCGATACGAAAAATCGATTCTTTGATTCGTATCGTGCAACACTAGTGTGCACTTTTTACGTCATAATCTGGCAACCATATTAGCCTTATATAGGTCTTTTTAATTCTGTCGTTAAATATAATAAAGTATATCCTTTTCTTAATAGTTTCAAAATCTTATATTCTACCAGTCCTACTAATATACAAATTTCAATCTATATTTGTTTGTCTGTTCGTCTGTTACCTCAATCTCGCAAAAAATACTGGGCTAAATTGGCTCAACTTTTATTAGTTTGTATTGTCAAAGATGCTGTAAGTCATGGAATATATACACTAAGAAAAATAACTTACAATAAATTACTGTTTAAACAGTAATTTGACCACAGAATTCCCATTAACATGTGAAAGTTCCTGTTAAAAACAGTAAAAAATTTCCTTTCATGCACAAAAATTCTTGAAAAAGTCAATAAAAATTTGTGTTCAGAAAGTAAAATTTCCAGTTTTTGACAGAATTTATTCGGTTAATGGGAACTCTGTGGTCAAGTTACTGTTTAAACAGTAATTTATTGTAAGTTATTTTTCTTAGTGTATTTTGAGCTTATTGTCAAAACATTTTTTCTCTATAAAATCGAAGTATCATAACGATGTCATAAGGATCGTTTCATAGAACTGACATATATATTTCATAGGGACATTTTAAAGATTAAATAAATAAGAAAGCATTGTTGTGCTGCTCTTTGTTAAGACTCACATGATCTATCAAGAATAGATTTATTTTGGTTGAATATTTGTCATATTATTTGATATTATGGTGAATAATTTTCTTATATCTTATTCTTAACAAATTTAAAAAAAAGTAAAGCAACATTATTCATAAAACTTTCAAATAAATCTATCGCACGTTTCGATGTTATAATGTTTCAAATTTTTATTTTTGATAATATATACTTGGATTGTATTGTATAGTGATTGTTGATACAAAAATACTCGATGAATTTACAAATAATCATTAAAATTAATAGTGTTGCGCAATTTCATTATTAAGCAATTAATTTCGAAATTATCTATATAATGACCTCAATGAATGGTACAGGATTCACGTTTTGTGACACAAATTGTTTACGCAGTAATACCGTAATTCATTCTGACAGATAATTCAAATTACTGCTATAACTGAATAGTGGTTGATTCGACAATATTCACAGATACATATAATAAGCGTAAATGTGATAAAAAACTATCAAAAATAAAACTATTTTTTTGTTTTGTTATTTTCAATTGTGAGAAAAAAACAATAAAACATTCAAAATATTTTTTTGCTATTTGGGATTATTTAAAGCAAAATTTAATAAACACTTGATTTTTTATTAAAGTTATATTTTTGAAATTTTTTAAATTATTTCATATTTCTAATATTTGTATCAGAACTGCAAATATGTGACACATTATTATATAACAGTAATGCATCAATCTGGAATATACATAAGCAAAAGACCATAATTTGACCATTTTTTGTCCTTATTATCTGCTATTTCTAAAAAGTTGGCCTTAACTAGGTCATCTAGACCTGATCAACTACACCCGTATCCCGACGAGAAATACTCGTCGGGACACTGAACAAAAAAAAAAGAAGATTTCCGAATTTTCACGAAAAACAGCAATTTTTGGGTGTTAATATCTCGTGAACGGGTGGACCAATTTGGATTTTTGGATCTTCTTTAGGTGATATTATATCAATAAAAATTGCAATTTTATTATTTATATTACTTTTTTGTATGTTGAAAGCTGACGTTTGTTTTTTATCTGAAAAGAGAAACGGTAGTTTTAGCCGCACAAAAAAACGATCCTCTTTTTATACTTGGCCAGAGACCCTACCGCTTCTCCTAAACAAATGTACCAGTGCAGGCGATATACAAGCGTCAGTATTAGGTCATTAGTTTGTATCCCATTAGGTAAGTATGTTTCTCTTCTGCAGAATAAAGGTGTTTGTAGTATGTAGTTCGCAGTTTATGTAAAATTAATGAAATTTGACGACTTAGAAACACATTATAGCATATTTCAATTATGAACTGAATCTCTGTATAAATTTATAACATAAATTTATGCAGACTAACATTTAAATGGCTTGAGAGTGGCTTAAAATGAATATCACAACTGGTTTTGATATACCACAATTTGTTTCCAATTATATATCAACCGATCATAATTAACGTGGAAATTGATCACATAACCTTCCGTCGTTCACTGCGATTCATTTGTCTCAGTCTACTACAGTGGAAGTCGCGTTTGCTTGAAACGAGGCGAAAAAAGTAAATATCATAGAATCGATATGAAGTTGAATCGGTGGATGGTTAGAGTTGCGTAATTGCATTGCAATTAACGACTGCTTCGGCGCGCTTTTGCCTAATTTGTATGGGACATAAACGAGTGTAGAAAAAGATAGATTGAGGTAAGAAAAAGATAACAACTGAGTAACACGTAGCTCCGATCGATCTGTCTCGATTCTCTAGAGATGCTAATTAACCCAGCCACTGTCGCAGCCACCGAGCCCTCGTGCCCAATCACTATGACATCGTTATCGTCATTATCAATGCGTCTCGACGAACCTTAATACATCTCTACACAAAGCGACCTCTACGCCTAAATTGGCTCTAACTTTTTTTTTATACAATAAAAAATCACAAAGTAGTTTCTCGCAAATCATCAAAGACATCCTTTACTGACTATCGCAACACCACTTTTACACTTTGTAATAATTTTTCTAAAATCAAACTTCATGTGAAATACTATTAAGTAAAATTGCGTGAATGAATTTCCGATAAAATAATTATGTCTAAATGTGCTTTCAGAAAAGAAAATTCAAAATGACTACTACTACTGCCAATCTATTACAATATCGCCTGAATATTATCAAAATAACATTGTAATTATAAAGTAACCAACTACCTAATTATGATATAGTGGAATAATAATACACGCATAGAAATAGGTAAGTAAATATTACTGAGAATACGAGTAATTGTGTGACAGTATCTGTTTTTGAGTAAAATTTAAGAATTTTTTGTAAAATTTGCACAAATTTGATGAATTTTTACGAA
>JABFPJ010006632.1:0-10708 GCA_022817425.1 Gryon sp. ZL-2020
TCTTGTTGAAGAACAGCCAACGACAAGTACTCGCCAATTTTGAAGGCATATTGGAATTACGAAATTTTCTGTTGAAAGGATTTTTAACACCGAAAATTTGTATCCATATCATCACTTTTCAAAAGTGCATTTAAAGAAGCACGTCATGAGTTTTGTGAGTGGTTAATAAGAAAGCGCAAAGAGGATTATATATTTATAAATAATATATTATTATATCTGTCCATTAATGAATGTCATTTCACCAAGAAAGGTTGTAACAACACTCGCAATTTTCACTACTGGGGAATCGAAAATCCAAGCGCAACGAAATCAAGAAATTGCCAATTAGAAATCAGAATCAATGTATAAGGTGGCATTATAAATGATTTGCTGATACGATTGTTTGATTTAAATTCAATAGTTGAACGAATAACAAAACAAATGGTTAATTAAAAATTTCATTTGCTTTTACTAATTATAACGCTTTTAATTATACAACAATAGACTAGCTTTGAATCAGATGTTTCTAAATCAGTGTGTTAGAAGAGATAGCAACATTGTTTCGCCTCCCAGATTTCCGCATTTATATCTTCTGGATTTTTTTCTATAGGGTCATTTCGAAAAAAGTGTTTCAAGAAAATGTTGTGTCTTTAGAGCAACTTCAGAGCAACAAACCAAAACTAACTACACACTGTCACACCACAAATGCTTTCGTAAACACAAGAGCGTCTTTTTCGACTTGCTTAATTATGCATTGCAAAAAATAATTAACAATTTGAGCATTATTTGTAATGGGTAATTTGAAGTCACTTAACAAGAAAAATAATTTTCAATAACTGTAGTTACATAACCTCATTTTACTTCAATTTTAAATTGTTATTAAAGGTAAATTTTATTTTCTGTTTCATTTAGATTAAAGTTGTCTAGATAAAGAAGTGAGTAATTTACATAATATTTATGTAACATTAATTTCCTTTATTTTTTGTTAATTTATATATTATTTGTGAATAACAATAAAATATAAAATCAATATTTTATTGTTATTCACCATGAAAATTGTTTATCTTTAAATGTCATTAAATTTTAATATCAATACATAATATTGTAAAATGAAATTTATCATTAACATTATAATAATTATTAATTAAATGTAATTAAAAATTGAAATAAAATTTATTTTAAACAAAAAAAGTTTCTTTATGTTTTTAAGAAAAATTTTTATTCTTAGGAACTGTTTCATAAAAATCAAGTTACAAAGATAAAAATAATTAATAGCAACAAAGTTTCTACATTTTTGACTCGCATCGATAACGCATTCACAATCATGTTCATGTTCATGTTCAGCTCAATTGTTGTGTTTTTTTTGTTATTTGTGCATAAATATGCTGACTACATACTAAAATTACCGCAGACGAATTTCACAAAAAGAAAGGCTGGATATTACGGCGTATTTGCCATAATATTGTCGAATATATTTATTGTAAAAAATTAAAATATTTGTATATGATTGGACTTGGAACCTGAAAGTGGATCTTGGAACTTAATAATAATAATGGATTTAATCTTGGAAATAAATCGTGATATTCGACGATTAAATTTGTCACCTAACCACGAGGGAAGATGAATTTGACACATGTTTTAGGACAATAAAAAGAATGAAATAATAAGTAAGATATTTCGAAATACCTGTTGTCTGTTTTTAGGTTTTGAAATTTTTTAAGTATTTATTGATTGTTTTATAAAGTAGATAAATAAAGAACACATTACACCCGTTCTGACGACTTCTGCGTATACGGGGCGGACAATGACAACATTAGACATGTAAACGTATACGAACAGTTTAGTTTTTGATAAGAGTCATTGACCTAAAATTTACGAGTCGTGGCTCGACTTCAATTAGCACACTCCGGCATTCGCCTAATGACCAGGGAACCACGAAAACCTGATCAAAGTGGCCGGTAGTGGGAATTGAACCCGTTACCTCCCGAATGCGAATCTGGCAGCCTTAGCCACTGAGTCAGCACGCTCGGCTTAAAGTAGACAAATACATTGTTCGACGATTCTTTTAAATGGAAAAATTAATTATTCTAATGTTACTTTGTTTTTAATAATGTTATTTATTTTTATAGAATTTAGCCATTTCATATTATGAAAAAAAATAAAATCGATTATTACCCAAAAAGTATTCGTCAAAATTTTCATTAACATTTTTTGTTCAGTTTGACAAACAGAATCTGCTGGCCGCCGTTGTCGACCCTATTTTGGGATACCCTGTATAACGTAAAATATATAAGAATTACCATCGACAGCAATTTGTTCGTTCCGGAAATTTAGTGATTCCGTTTGTTGATGATGCCGAGGCGTGTTTAATGGTTTCGGATCTGCATTCGCATCGTCTACATTGTCTTGTTCTTTATATTGAAATAAAAATGAAATATAATTCAGAATGCCTTCTATGTTATATATTGGTATTGTATATAATTTAGTATAGTACATAACTAAGACTAGAAGTAAGCAATTTTCAATGAGTGTAAAGTTAGCGACAGAAAATGTAGTTACTGTTGACAACGTCTTGGGCCGCTGACGGTAACCATCAAAACTTTTTGAAAGGTCGAACAAAAATCTGCCGCTAAAATCCCTCAAATATAAATCGCTTACTTGAATTCTGTATTATGTTGGATGTAAAAAATTAAATATAAATAGAAAGAAATAAAAATGGAATATTCAACAGTGAATATTAAAAACTAAAATAAGTAGAAATTCCTTTAAAGTAACACGAGTACTCTGAAAGCAATGCAAATCGAAACTAGTATTGAAGTATTTGGAAATAGAAATCAAAATTATAATTGGAATTCGTTCACGAACAAGTGCTTTCGTTGCCTATAACCTCACAAGAAAGTTTCAGGTTATAACTTTTCTGTGACGAAATATGAACAATCTGTTTCGAAAGTCCAAAACGGTTTTATTCACACGGGCGCCTTGCATTTTACCTATTACACATTATAGTTACATTATATAGTTATTGAAGTCCTAGCTACATACGTAGTCAGAGTAAATAACTCAAGCTTGAGTGCATTTAGCGGCGATTTTCGCTTCGAGCTCTTAAAAAATGTCAAGGGCCGTCGTAGGCAGGCGGAATGCGAATATCAGTAACAAAACTGTTGCACAAAATCTCCCACTAACTGAACGCTATTTCAAAATTGCTTACTTAAGGCTACATGTACAACATTCAATTACATGAGATAGAAAGAAACAGCTTATCCCATCAGACCTTCTGATATAAGAAGCATGAGAACTCGTTTGAATCATCATGAGAAGTTTTCGGGCGATAATTCAACACTTTGTGTTGCAATATTGTGTTGCGTCACGAAGAGATTGCAATTTTTATAGATAATTCTTGACTATAACTAATTATTGTTTTAAAATTCTAACATGTCAAAACAAATGTCCATTTTTTTTAATCTGTATTCATTCAAGAACTTTAAAAGGAGGTCTAGAAATGTGATAAACAACATCAAGTTTTGTTTTTTCCCCGAAAAAGATAGATATGTTCATACGTGAAGCAGCAAAAGTCTTTGAAACAACAGCAAGCTCATCTTCATGCAAAAATAAAAACAAACTCTGCTGAGCCTGTTTTTCTGCAAGTAACATACATCCAGTTATTCTATCAAGGGACACGGTAGTGTGTTTGGCCAAGTACGAAAAAAGGATTAAAAATTACACTTCTAATAAAAAATATAAAGTATTCATGTTCCTCTTCAGACTTAATTGAGGCCACCTTTCTATAAATAGCAAATAATAAGACCAAAAAATAGCCATATTGCGACTATGAATAATAATTAGTATTTTCCTTGTATTTCAGACTGATACATCATTGTTATATCGTAATATGTAACATCCCTGTAAACACGAATTCACCAATAATTTCCCAAAGCTGCGTCCGAAGAATTGCCCAATTTTCACCTAATTTTTGAAATTGTTTATTGAGCAATGATTGGTCAATTAGTATAAATTGTAAACTTTTTATATTGTTATTTTGAGTTTTTAGCTTATATAAATAATGAAATAAATTTATTGTTTTAAAATTACGACTAATAACCAACTTAACCTTTTCTTACAGTTTTATATAATATAAGTAATAGAGGAAAAACAATTCAAATATATTATTAATAAAAGTTCTAAATGCTTAATTTATAAATGTGTAAACCACATATAACGCTTAACATTATAAAAATACACAATTGAAATGTGTGACAGTAAGTAAAATATGTACAGAACATTAGTCGGTAAAACAGATTATTCTATTCAAAACTCAAAAAATGAATTTTTTTAGTATTTAGACATTTTGAAATCATTGAAATTTGACTTTTAATATTTTTTCACAAGGCTTAAGATATTCAGTCAAAATGAATGTAATGTTTTTGAACGTATTCAACATTCAATATTGTTTGATGCGTCGTTCTAGCTTAGTCATTAGTTCAATTCAAAAATTGGGTGAAAATTGGTCAATTTTGGCGACGCAGCTTTAGGGAATTATTGGGCGCTTTTCACTATCGTGATGTGTTTACAGGGATAATTGCAGTTCTGATAAAACCATAACACATTTGCATACATCTTCAGGCTTATTGAAGGCCAACTTCTCTGGCGCTCGGCCTATGAAAATTCGAATGTATTAAGATGTATGTATAGAATGATATCTTATGTATACTTCAGTGACGCTATTTTTCATTCCTAAGAATTTATATAAATTTATGTTATATAAAATGTGAAACATGTTATAAGTATTAGAATACATATTTACACTATGATATTAAATATAAAAAAAAATATGACTATTGCTTGAAAGTAGGTACACAATTTGATGAATAGATAATGAAATTATTGTTGACATGAATTTAGGAAAATTTGTACAATTTCGTATTCTTACTGTGACGGTACTAGAATGACTTTGGGTGTTTCTGTGTTGCAGAACGCTAAGTAGCGTCAAAATTATAAGTCAAAATTTGGGAATATACCGGAGGAAAAACTGTGAACACTTTCTCCGATCAAGCCGTTTTTATATCCATGTCGCCCAAAGAAAGTTCTCTCGTACTTTTATTTGTAATGAGTCCATTGCACTGAACTTGCCTTAAGGTAACTTATGTAAATTTAGCTAAGTTAATGTAAACTAAGCTAGCTAATTGATAATTATATTATGAATAGTTAGTTTATGATATCTACATGAATAAAGGTAACATAGTTAAATTAATTGTATTACCATTTTGTTTTGATAAATATAATGAATCGGTTATTGTGATTGTAGTTTGATTTCAGAGATTTTTGTAACTGGAGTAAAGCTTAAAATTGCATTTACATTTTATTCTACATTCATTCCTCGAATAAAACATTCCTTACGAAAAGTTCGCAACTAGTCTTTACCAAATTTATTGATATAAATACCAATATCAATTGAGAATACTTTTAGTAATATTTGTATGTTTTTCATGTTTATAAGTTTTAATATTAGTTTTCTTGATACCCACTGTCAAAGTGCTACTTTTCATGACTGAAATCAGCCGTGAAAGCTTCACTTTTTAAGGCTGCTTTCAGTCATGAAAAGCAGCACTTTGACAATGGGTATCAAGAAAAATATTGTTCGATGCTTGGCGTAAAAGCGCCTCATTGGCTGCCGAGCGGGGAGTCTAACCTCGCTTTGCTCGGTTAGCTAATCCCCGCTCGGCAGCACAATGTGACGCTTTCACGCCTAGCAGCAAAAATATCTATTTCCCATTTCAGTAAAACAAAGTTCCAATTGAATTTAGATTTTTCTGTATACTTATTCTTTGAATTGAATGTTACATAGGTTTCTTATTTTGCTCCTTAATGCTTATAATTTTTATCAATTAACATCATATCGAGTCACATCGGCATCGGTATTAATACAAAATGTGGATCCAGCATGCTTTTCTGTCTATATTTCTCTAATTGTCAAGTGTCGTCCACTAGCAAACCTCAAAGTTGTATTTACATTCAACACCTCGCGTGGCGATTGTAATAAGGATTTCAATATTTTTCGATATATCTACGATAATGAAAATTTCTTGAAAAAGTATTAAGTTGTACTAACCATGACAATTCGATACTATTTAAATAAAGAAAAAAACAACATTTCTAGCACTTTTAGTAGTGACTGTCAAATGCGGTTAGATCGATTTTCAGGCGTAAAAAACTTCTCATATAATTACAGTCTAATTTAATAAAATTTGCTAAGTCTTGTTGAAATTTATTTGTTTGTTAATAAAATTAGCTGTCAGTGATAGGTTAAGCGAGCAATAAAGTTAATACATTTTTGCATATAAATGTAAGGGAAAGTTGAACCCAAATGGTTAAAATCCGCAATTTCTTTTGAAATAATAACAATTTCATCGAAACTTGCTTTTAGCATATTCTATATGTGTTAATGTACTATAAAAGAAAAATACTCTAAAAATATATTCTAACAGCCTTTTATTAAGGATAAAAAAGAAGGGTTGAAAATAGGGCAAATGTAAATTTGCCATGTTTATGGCAAGTTTACATTTGCGATACAACCAAAGTTATGCTTATTTAAACGCATATTTTTTTGCTATTTTCATGGATTTACGTAATCAAATAACATTTGAAACAAATAAAAAATTCGAGAATCATGCTTTGAAGAAGATGTGTGCAAATTTGGTAATAAAAAATACATGACTTTGAAACGTCGGAGGTTACGAAATTGACTATTATTGGAAGAAGTTATGTGTTTTCACTTAACAAGTATTTTTTTATGGAGTGCTGCAAAAAGTACTAATAAGTGTAGTTTTATCTTTCCATTTATGAACATATGTAAGTTTTAAAGTTTATTTTTTGATTTTACTAAATTAAAGTTTGAATCAAGTTTAGATCTTATTCTAAATTTATTTTCTCAGCTGGGAAGGCTTAATATCTTTTAAATATAATTACTTCTTAATGTTTAAAATCTTTTTACACTTGACCTTTACTTTTCCGTTCATCTAAATTTTTGGTTTTATATGAGTTCATTGTTTCATTAACTTATGAAAAAATGACTTTCAATAAATTATAAAAGTATTTAATATTCATTCAAATGGGAAGCTTCCTGCAAGCTTCCCACAAGCTTCCCATAAGCTTCCCATAAATTTCCCATGAGCTTCACATAAGCTTCCCATAATTTACTTTAGTAAACTTTTCTTCTTGTTTATGCCTTACTAGGTGAACGTTGTAAAGATTTATGGCATAACATACTCACAGATACACTGTACTATAATATAATTGCCGTATTAGTATAAACTGCGTATAATAAATAGCCATACAATATAAAATAACTGATCGTCATACTTGACCATGTTTCGGTCTCATTAGTTGGTAGTGGTAAATAGTGGGTCATAATTATGTCATAACAGGCTCATAGATCAGCTGTTATGATGTTAAAATCATTATTATATTACAATTTGTCGTATAAAAATACTTGTTTGAAGCAGAAGATTGATCACATTTGATAAGCATTATTAGGCTACTGGTTTGGCTTATTATCTGACGTTTGTAAGAAATTAGACTTGACTGGACCTGAAGATGTACACAAATGTGTTATCTTTGTATCAGAACTGTAATTATGTTACATATAACCATATATTGATATTTTCGATGCTAGGCGGAAAAGCGCCTCATTGTGCGGCCGAGCAGGGATTGGCTTACCGAGCGAAACGAGATTGGACTCCCCGCTCTAAAGACTAGACTTTGAAGGTAGTTCCTGATAGTGAAAATGTAAAAAGAACGAGCAGAAACTTTAGTGTCGGAAGATACTCCATCATCATACCAAGAAGGAAGCCAACTATTTAGCCAACCAATGTTATCGCAAACTACCTCTCATTTTTCTGATCAAGATGCACAATTATGTTTACAAGAACCTGAGCAAGTATTCGAATGTCTACCTATTCCTGCAATAAATTCACAGACCAACATGAGCAATCTAGAAAACAATTTCTTAAATGGAAACTGCAGGAGCTATCGGAAGTAATGAGTAAGACAATGAAAACTGCATTTAATTTAGGCGAAACTATTGATATTATGCCAGAGGATATCGTGAAAAACGCTAAAATTTTTTATGATATTGATGGATGCAATGAAAATCAAAATTGAGAGCTGCAACTATGGTTCGAAATGACAGGTATTAACGTTGGTACCTAAGTTAGAAACAAAAGTAGTGCAAGATCAACTTCGGATAACTCGTGCCATTGCTAATGCAGCCAGAGATGCATTTTTTACCGTCACAATTATTTTCCGACAATGACATGTCATGTAACGGTCAAGTGATATCACTGACAGTCAGGAATTTGAATGTTTCTAATACATTTTGACGGTCAAAAATTTAATCATTGTCAAATGACGTGATATGACAATTTTTTTTAATTTATTGAATTATCAATTAAATTAATATTAAATTATGAATATATTCATTTAATACTTTATTAATTGTTACTTTCCGAATGCGCCAAAAATTAAGATTAAAATTAACAAAGTATTCAAAAAATTGCTATCATGTATATAGATGTAATTTTGACTGTCAGAATAAAAATTATCATGTCACGCCATGTCATGTCAGTCAGAATTTTTCGTAGATTCGTCAATGATGATGCTGACGGTCAATGACGCTCGTCATGACCGGTCAAATGACAAGTATGCATCTCTGAATGCAGCTATCAAGTTAAAAGCAGAAAAAGGTGTTTTCGCTGTGCTAAATTTTAAACGAGAATGTAGAAGTGTAGCAAGGAAGAGAAGTAAAGTGTAATAGATTTTTATTGCGATGAAACAAATGGAAATTCCAAAATATTGCCTGGAAAAAAAGATTGTATTAGTATTGGTCAAAAACAATATAAACAAAAACAGGTGCTACTATTGAACTTACGCGAGTTATACGCCGCGTATAAACAAGACATTCCTGATAGTTTTTCGTGGTTTTGCCTTTGTCAGCCGAAGTGGTGCGTGCTTGCTGGTACTTCAGGAACACATTCGGTTTGTGTTTGCACCATTCAGCATAATGTTAAGCTCCAAATTTTTGCAAAAAATTGTCAACTTTCAATTGCAGAATTAATATCTAAACTCGTCTGCGACACCGAATATACGGATTGTATAATACGACAATGTTTGTTATGTCCAGCAGCTGAAGAAGTATCCCAAATTTAAGAGGAAATTTTATTCGATCAATCTAGTGTGGCTGATTGTATTTCTTAAATTTTATTTTATTATTGTCTATATGAAGGTGATTCTTCAAGTCTGCATTCCTGCAGTTAGTGTATTTTTGAATGACAAAGTAATAATATCGAATTAAAAATTATAACATATACTTTTCCATTCTTTCAATGTGGGGAATCATATGGTGGAAAAACATTGATTTCTGATGTTATCTCTTTGCCCCACAACTAGCCCTGTTTTCTATATTTTGTGCATAATTTGAATATTTCAAACAATTTAAGCAGTAGAAATTGAAAATCCAAGATACCGTAACAAAGGAAAATGCATTTCGAAAATGTTATGCACTTTTTCAAAAAAGTGCATAAAATTTTGGACACTTAAGTCATCAAATTTAATTTATAAATGTTATATTCGGATTTCTCACATAATTTACCATAACAAAAGTTCGAAACAAACATTACTTTAACGCGTTAAGCAATTTACAGTCAAAATATACAATAGTATTATTAAAAAACTCACAAACCCTATAAAATTATTCAGTGCTGGGGAAGCTACTAAAATCAAATTTAAAATTGTATAATATATATATATATTACTAGCGGAAGCCCTGGCTTTGCCTGGGCAAAACCCTGTGACCCTATGACCGTGTATGCGAATCCTGAATAAATCCGTAGTTCCACCCGAAATACTTCTATGGATCCTCTAAGGGCTCCCAATGACCGCTCTTTAAATCCCTTGTATTACCGCTATGATCTGCCTATGAATTCCTTATAGCATCCCCATAACACTCCACCATCCGCAGTGATATAACTGTAGCATAAACAAATTTTTTCTGAACATCAAATGTATACAGAATGAGTGAAAATAAATGACCAAATTAACTACTAGCCCAGTAATGTAGTAGTTCACTGATAGTAAGGTAGTAGTTTGTTGGTAGTAGTAGAAGCAGTAGTAGTAGTAGTAGTTAATAATTCGTAGTAGTAGTAGTTAGTAATTCGTAGTATTAGTAGTAGTAGTTAGTAGTTCCTAGTTTTAGTAGTAGTAGTTAGTAGTTTGTACCTAGTAATTAGTAGTTTGTAGTAGTTGGCGTGGTAATAGTTCAGAGTCAGCCGTAGTAAATGCAAGTAGTTCGTAGTAGCAGCAGTAGTAGTAGTAGTTAGTAGTAGCTAGCAGTTGTCGGTAGTAGTATTAAGGAGTTGTTCGTAATAGTTGTAAGCAGTTCGTTGTAGTTGTAAGTAGTTCGTGGTAGTAGTAGTAGTTAGTTGTTGGCGATAGTAGTAGTTAATTGTTAGTAGTTGATAATTATGTTGGTAGTGTAGTTGATAATGTAGTTGATAATGTAGTTGGTTAATATGAAGACTTCTTACGCCCATTTTTGCAGATATTGTATTGAGAGATCTAGAAAAGTATGTTTTCTCGAAAATAAAGTATATAAAATATTATCATAGATATGTAGATGATCTATTTTTTATGATTCCTAAAGATAAAATTAATGAAACATTGAAAATATTCAATAACT
>JABFPJ010006633.1:0-10708 GCA_022817425.1 Gryon sp. ZL-2020
TACAAAACTGATGAAATATTATAATAAAAATTGGCACATAATCAAAGAGGAATGGGTAACTTGCTATATGAAAAATAATTTAGGATCTTTTACTAATAACAGAATTGAGTCGTTAAATGCAAAAATTAAACAAGTAGTTGCAAAAAACTCGTCAATGATGAAATTTATTAACTCTTTCTTTGACTGGATGAAATCAAGAAATTTTGAAACTGATGTTAAAATTGCTAAGCAGCACTTAAAGATTCCTGTGTTTCGTAGTAACAATAGTACGCTTCAACAATATCAAAGTTTCTTAACTGAGGCAGCATATAATTTAGTTAAAAGTCAATTTGAAGAATTTGAGTTGATGAGTGATTTTTGTCCATCTGAAGACGCCAGTAACTGCATTACAATTAAAGACAGTGGAATTACAATTGATATTACATCGAATTCTTGCACGTGTTTATTTTATACATCGTACAAACTTCCTTGCAAGCATATTTTGAACTACAGAAAATTAATAAATGTGAATTTATTTTCGGAAGATTTATGTTCTGAAAGGTGGACTTCCGATTATGCCACGAAAAATCAAAGAATTACGAGAAGTCAAGATAGTTCTGCACAAAGTACTGCAAAATCAAACCTGAATCAAACAATAACAAAAAAACAGAAGCCAAAAAGTGTGTCACAAAAAAGAAAAGTATTACAGCCAATTTTAAATAGTATATTAACTTCAGCTAGCCTAACCTGTGGGGAAGAATTTGATGAGTTAAAAGATTATTTCACCCAAGTAGATGAGTGCTTAAAGCAACAAATGAAACCAAAGTTTGTATGCGAAAACAAAAATTCGAAAAATGAAATTGTTAATTTAAACGAGAGTATGATTAATTTATCTTTAAATAAAAGTAATTTAGAAGTAGACTTATCAACTGTTAAAGTTCCACTAAAAGTAAAAATTAAAGGAAAACCGAAAGGTTGCAATAAAACATTCGTTTCTACTCCAAAACAAAACGATAAATCTAAGAAATAAATTCTGTTATGTTACAACGCATTTTTATCATATTAATGACACTTACACATATTATATATTGTAATAAAAATTATTGTAAAACTTTATGTCATCGAAATAAATAAATTAATAAGGTAAAACAATAACATTCACATACATTATAATTCATAAAAATGTTTCTAAAATAAAGTTAAATCTTATAAACATTCATTTCGAATCATTTGAAATATTCAACGTTAATTTGTCGTTAATATATATATTTGTATTTGTGGCTGTATTCACATAAGATTATGCCAATAAAGAAACTATCTATCTATCTGTTTTGTTTTTCAGTCGTGCGCAGCGAACAAAAGTGGAACTAACAGGCATCGAGTGCCGAAACCGACAGCTTTCAGCACGAGCCGACATTACAGTCTGCAGCGGATCGACAATGGAACTATGAAATCAATATATTATTAATGCATTACCAAAATGTTCTCCATAGTGTTATAATATTTACCGTATATTTCTTATGTATGTATATGCCATAATAGTACAAAATATTCTTAGAATGTTTCTTATATTAAAAAATAATTCTTCTTTCTACTAAAAAATTATTATGTTTAATATATTGAAAGGAAGCTAATTGTATTCAAAACTTTTGCACTTTTCTAGAAAATTTAAAATATTTTTAAATATCTTTAGAATATTTGACAATATTTTACAACAATTGCATCTGGCAGACATATGACTATGATAGTTTATTCACGTTCTACAACATTTGGAAAACAATATATTATTATTATTAAAAATTAGAACATTTAGATAATACATTATTAATATTTTGATAATATATTGATTTCATATGAAATTGTAACGCATTCATAATTTTGTAGCCTCAGCAAATATTATTATTGAGCATAGTAAAATTAGATATAAGAGTGGCAATTAACTTAAGTACTGTTAATGAGTCCTATCATTTACGCAACGTTGAAATTTTCACAGATCAACTGCGCACTGTCCAAGTGCACACTGGCTGTCTGCGCACCTTTTAACTGCTCACCGATCGACTGGAAACTGTTCAGTTGCTCAACGGTTGACTGCGCATCGTTAAACTGCTCACCAAACAACTGCGCTCCGTTCTGCGCGCAGTTGATCGGTGTCCAGTCAAAATATGTGCAGTCGATCGGTGCGCAGTTGACCAATGGGTATCTAAACGGTGCACACCTAAAATGTGCGCAGTAAAAATGTACGCAGTTGACCGGTAAGCATTTAAATGGTACGCAGTTGACCTTTACATGAATTTTCCACATTTTCATGATTTTCCATGATCCATGACGTAATATACTAACTGTAGGTGCATTATACGAGTATGACGCAAATGTCAAAAGAGAAACCATGAGTGCCTTTATGACCACACGGGGTTTCATACGTGCATATCCGATTATGAGGCACGTGACAAGACACTGGCACGGAGCAACTCTACGTCTGCACGGGCTGTCAGTACGTGCATAGGCGAGTACTTCGTATGTTTCAAGACAGTCGCACGGCGTGCCTCTACGTGTACACGGGCTGTCAGTACGTGCACATGTGAGTATGACGTATGTTTCGAAACACTGGCACGGAGTGACTCTACGTGTGCACGGGATGTCAGTACGTGCAGATGTTAGTATGACGTACGATTTAAAACACTGGCACGGAGTGACTCTACGTGTGCACGGACTGCCAGTACGTGCACAGTCGAGTACTACGTATATTTCAAAACACTTGCACGGAGTGACTGTACGTGTGCACGGGTTGCCACTACGTGCAGATGTTAGTATGACGTACGATTTAAAACACTGGCACGGCGTGGATGTACGTGTGCACGGACTGACAGTACGTGCACATGTGAGTATGACGTACGTTTCGAAACACTGGCACGGAGTAACTCTACGTGTGCACGGGATGTCAGTACGTGCAGATGTTAGTACGACGTACGATTTAAAACACTGGCACGGAGTGACTCTGCGTGTGCACGGACTGACAGTACGTGCACAGTCAAGTATTACGTACGATTCAAAACACTGGCACGGAGTGACTGTACGTGTGCACGGGATGTCAGTACGTGCACATGTGAGTATGACGTTCATTTCGAAACACTGGCACGGAGTGACTGTACGTGTGCACGGGATGTCAGTACGTGCACATGTGAGTATGACGTTCATTTCGAAACACTGGCACGGAGTGACTCTACGTGTGCACGGGATGTCAGTTCATTGATATGCGAGTTTGAAACATCATTGGCACGGAGTAATGTCCGTGCACACTGATTGTCTCTGCATACTCACGGGATGTATATACGTGCTGTGAGTAATATTATATAGTATTGGCACGGGATGTCAAATAAGATTATCAAAATCTAGTTACCGTTTGCACGATTCCGTGTCGCACGGAACGTGCGCACAGAAAACGGAACGGGCGAATAGTCACTGCCAAGAAAGAAATGCCAGTTCTGTAGTAAGTCAGGGCACACAGCTAACGTCTGCGTAACAAAGAATGTCAAAACAGTGACGCAGGAACCTCCGGTCTGCCAAATCTGTAGCCCCAGAGGTCGCACGGGAGACAAATGCTATCAACATACAGTTTGCCAGCTCTGCGACAAACCAGGACATAAAGCCAGGGGATGCAGAAGCAGGATGCCTCTTCGTCCGACAACTCCACCAAAATGTCATAACTGTCAAAGGACAGGACATTTTGTAAAGGAATGCTACGCCAGACGCGACACAAATCCGCCTGGCGGAGGATCAAATAATCAGCCTCCGAGGATCATCACCAGGTGTAATTATTGTAAAAAATAGGGACATCTGATAAAAAATCTGGCAAATTATCAAGCAATTGGAACAAAGAACGTTAGGAATTGAAAACGAGACAGAATGGCTAAGATGGGAAAGGAAAATTGCACTTTTGAGAAAACAAGCATTAGAATACGGAATCATGTTTTTTGAACGCACATTATGCCAATAAGACTTTGTTTGACTTGCTCAGGACTAGGAGTAACTTTAGACAGAAATTATTATTATTATTATTTACATATTTCGCCTCGGATTAAATCCCGCTTGGCTGGCATATAGTTAATACAAATAAATAACATTGATAAAATAAAGGGAGATGAGATCGGGAATTCGTTTTCCGGAGCAGAGTTTACAAGCCGAGCTGAAGGCGAGGTTTGTAACCGCGAGGGAAACGAATTTCCGATGATCTCCCATGTTGCGTACTATATTTTTTGTAATGAGGGAGGGAAAAACGCCATTTTTCTAAATCTCCCTAGGGAGGAAAATGGCATTTACCACCCCGAGTAACGAAAAGAACAATTTATAAATCAATTAAAGTGACATTATGAATACGTAAGTGATAACATTATGGATAAGTAGAATATAAGAGAAAGAAAACTAGATATAACTAAATCCATGCTTTACAATTTTGTTTAAATAGTAGATAACACATCAGATTATGTTTAAATATACTCAATGACGAAGATTGCTTGATGTAATCAGCCAGACCATTCCAAAACTTCGTGGCACTGACAATAAATGAATTTTCAAACATAAAAAAATTACACCAGAAGCCTGAGAATTAAACAGAGATGGTTCATGCGAGACCTATACTACGGATTCAAAGATTATCCAAACGCGGAACCATTAGAATTGCGAAGATTTGACCAAATACCAGAAATACATACGATACGAACTCAATAAGGCATAAATCACATTACTTTTTCAGAAACACGAAATCGGGAAAAACGGCGGAATTTAATTTTAAAGAAAAACCAGAGATTATTGAATACGATTCAGACAGCAATGACGGTATATACGAAGACGAAGGATGGTGCCTGTTCGGAATTGTCAAGTTTTGTTTAAATTACGTGCACCCGCCTGTCTAATTCTCTTTCTGTCCACTAGGTGGCCGCGCGTTATTGCATGTTCATCTCTCCCACTTATGACTTGAGCTTTCTCGGGCTTAAGTGGGGCCACGCGTCGCCAGTTCGACACACTCCGCTCAGTGACTGGGCGGTGAACAGCTACCCACAGTCGTACCCGCGGACTCTCGAGTGACTCGAGTAAGTCCCCCCCTCGTGCACATACGAGGATACCCTGGTACTCACAGTACCACCGCACCAGGAAACACCTTCACCGAGGGTTTTCTTACCACCCGCAACTACTTACCCTAGTGACTAGGGTAAATAGTAGAGGGGGTTCGAGAGACTGGAGTTGACCCTTTTTTCTAATCTCATTTTTTCGCACCATCAACGGTCGATAATTTAAGTCCCTGACTTACCATAGGGGCTTAAAGCTAAATAAACTCCGCTTATCCACGAAACTTCAACTCGAAGTTTCTCCGACAGATCAAAACGGTCCCACTCTCCCGAGACCAACGATTTGTTACTCATGCAAAACAACACTACTAAGACGAAGACCAGCAGATATATGTACAGAGTGTATAGAATATTGGATAGAAAACCCTGAGGGCATCCCTCATGGAACAAAAAAGGAAGTTCTGACTCGCTGGTGATAGTCAAAAATCACTCAAAATCATCTCATCATACACATTTGTTTCACACATAACTCTCCCTCCTTTTTTGTATCTTTTTTTTTCTAAAAATATCTTTTTTTTTGTTTTATTAAAAAAAAACATGAAACACTTTACAAGTACAATGCCTGGATTAGATCTAGATACCACCGAAATTAACCTAATTCTCTCATACCTTGAAACATCAGAAACAGAAAAATACTGCGTAATCCGAACAGAACCAATCATTTGGACAACTACGACAAGGGAATTTTTCTATTGCAACTCGTGCGCACCACTAGAACTATGGGACAGAAGCTTGGAGCCTATAATCCACACTTCTCTTGAAAACAGCAATGTCGCTATATACTGTTAGACATGTTTAAAATCGCTATACGGCATTGTAACTACCACGGAATGTCCCTATTGTAACTATAATGACCAAACCTCTTACAAATGTTACAGAATTAAAAATGTTTTTATTAGCATGGATTTTCTTCTCCCTAATGGCAACTTCTACCGGGCTTGTTGGATATGACTGCGCAAGCGGAAATACCAATATTAATAAAATACTTCAAATGACACATTTAAGAATCAAAGATTTACTTTTCAATTACATAAACATCAAACAGTTACACACAATTCACTACAATTGACACATTTAATTATCAAACATGCAATTTTCGAATGAATAATATTTGAATAGATACTAATGACGGACTACTAATAGTGCACGTAATAATCAAATACGACATTTCCAAACACGTCAATTTCAAACACATACCAATGAAACACTACAAATAACACACGAAACCATTGTACACACATTTTTTAAACACACGGAATTTATACTCGTACTAACGATAAACAAAAAATGACGCGTGTAATAATCAAAAACATCATTTTCAAACACAATAATATAAAACACATAAAAATCATACACCGCATTTTTGAAAATTTGAAATTTCGATCTTATACAATTACTAAATCTTACTTTAGATTGCCTGCAGTTTAACGCCCTCTACATCTCATGATTTATAATATATATTTTCTAATGGCGCCATATTCGAAATTCAAAGCTAATGTGATGGCGAAGCTAGCATTATCAACATTACAGATTTTTTAAATTAAAATTGAATGACTAATTTAAATTACATTTAAAGACCAGAGCGCCATTCTCTTACTTTTTTTACACGTTTTGATTTATATAATATGTTATTTAATATATTATTTAAAATATATAATGATTTTTCGTTTACGAAGTGAGAAAAAATGTAAAAATCATCTTATATTAAAATCACTTGCAAAAAAATACATTAAATGTCTCAAAATATTCTCCCATGATCCAAGAATGGCTCTCTGGTCGTTTTATACTAATTTATTGTTAATTATTATTAACCCTGTAAACAAATCACGATCGTGAAAAGCGCCCAATAATTCCCCAAAGCTGCGTCGCAAAAATTGACCAATTTTCACACAATTTTTGAATTGAACAAATGACTAAGCTAGAACGACGCATCAAACACGTTGAATACGTTTGAAAACATTACATTCATTTTGACTGAATATCTTAAACCTTGTGAAAAAATATTAAAAGTCAAATTTCAATGATTTCAAAATGTCTAAATACTAAAAAAATTCATTTTTTTATCTGTTTTACCGACTAATGTTCTGTATATATTTTACTTACTGTCACACATTTCAATTGTGTATTTTCATAATATTAAGCGTTATAAATTGTTTACAAATTTATAAATTAAAATTGTTTATTGACAATTTGTTTATTGACCAATCATTGCTCAATAAACAAATTCAAAAATTGGGTGAAAATTAGACAATGCTTTGGACGCAGCTTTGGGGAACTATTGGTGAATTCGTGTTTACAGGGAATATAACAAAAGACTCTAACTCCATGGCAGCAGAACTTCGCCTTTACCTTAACATTCTTTAGTTTGGCATGTTTTGGGGGCCACCGAATCTGGTGTAAATGCATACGTTCAGAGCAACCAATGAAACTTAAAGGTAATATCGCATGAAAGAATATTATCATAAGTTTATTTAGACAACGTTTGTTAAATATAATAATGCGAGGCATTACAAGTGATATATTCACAAATATGATTTCAAAAAATAATAAACAAAATATTTTATGTAATGTTGGAAAACATTAATTTTAAATTTCAATAATGTTATATGCATGCACAGTAAAATAAATTTGCCATAAAGTGAAACATAATTATGATGTGAGTAAAACATAAAAATATATAGTTGAAAATATATGAGAAACTTTAAATATCATATAAAAAAAGTCGAAGTACGATATAACGATACATAAAAATATCTTATAATGTATACATTAATTATAAACAATTATTTTATAAACTAAAGACAAAAATATCAAATTTAAGAAAATACTTGTGCTTTTTTAAATAAAAATATAACTGAAAATTGATTCAATGTAATTATAAAGTAAAACACATGAAAATAAGATTTAAACACTTACAACAATATAACCCTTGTTTTTACTGAAAAGCTAATTTATCAATTGTTCAAATGATCTATAATCGATCAGAAGAAAGGGGCGTAGCATAAAAGAGAAAGAATAAATTTATAGAATAATCTTCTTTCTCTTTCATGATACGTCTCTGTTTTCTGATTGGTTATAGGTCATTTGAACAACTGATAAATTAGGTACTTATTTTTTTATAACTTACAAGAATATTAAACTTATTTTTAAATTAGATAAAAAATAAATTTTATATTCTTGTAAGTGTTTCAATCTCATTTTCATGTGCATTACTTATAATTACATTGAATCAATTTTCAGTTTTATTTTTTTTTCAATTTTATATTTTTATTAAAAATAGCGCAAGAATTTTCTTAAAGTTGATATTTTTGTCTTTAGTTTATAAAATAATTATTTATAATTATAGAATGATTATTTCTACATTATAAGATATTTTTATATATCGTTACATTGTACTTCGAGTTTTTTTATATGATCCCTAGTGGGAAAAGCAGTCTGGATATAGTATGGATGTAGTCTGGATACACTTTGCCAGACTATATCCAGACTAATTTTTCCACGCGGGATATTAAACGTTTCTCATATATTTTCAATTGCATATTTTTATGTTTTATGTCTCCCACGTTTTAATAGAACAGTTTAATCCATTAAGGTAAAGGTGAAGTTCTGCTGCCACGGAGTTAGTGTCTTTTGTTATATTAATAATATTTAACAATAAATTAGTAATAAACGACCAGAGCGCCATTCTTGGATTATGGGAGAATATTTTGAGACATTTAATGTATTTTTTTAACAAGTAATTTTAATATAAGATGATTTTTACGTTTTTTCTCACTTCGTAAACGGAAAATTATTATATATTTTAAATAATATATTAAATAACATGTTACATAAATCAAAACGTGTAAAAAAAGTGAGAGAATGGCGCCCTGGTCTTTAAATGTAATTTAAATTGTTCATTCAATTTTAATTTAAAAAATCTGTAATGTCGATTATGTTAGCTTCGCCATCACCTTAAGGTGATTCCTCTTTGATGATTCTTCTTTTTCCAAAAATGAATACAAAATTAGCTTTATTATTTTTTTGAATAACTACAGGCAAAAGGGGCGCTACGCGCACCCCCTAGACATATTCAAAACGAATAAACCTTTCCTATGTTTTAAAAATGCCTACCATTTTGTCGACCAATAACGCATCGAAAAAATGTACAACAATGGACCTTCTTAGAATTGGCGGCCAACGGCCAACTTCAAAATACCATCGACTTTTTAATATAGGATCAAGGATAAGATAAAAATAATAAAACTAATTTTAATCTAGTTTTTTATTATTCATATAAGTAGTCTACATATGAATATACATGAAAACATAGTAAGACTCATTTTTGAGTTATGAATTAATATGAAGATTCGTAAGTTATAATTTAAGATTATAGATATAAGATTTAAGAATTTAAGGATATAGATTCAAGATATAAGAAATTTCTTATATCTTGAATGAATGTTCAGATGAACATTCATTGAAATGAATATTCTGTTTTAATGATGTATTTCATAAAATAAAATTCTTTTATGAATCCTTATGGCCATTTAATCAGGGCAGTTTAACCTTGTTTGTGTCATTAAGAGGATGTCAAAATACTATTTACTGACATTATAGATTTGTTAAATTGCATTTATTTTGAATATTAGAATTAAATTTTAAGATCATGCATTGATTTTCTCATTTTTTAAAATTATTTTAAAAGGTAAACGAATATTACTAGAATTAATTTGACATTCTTATTTGAGTTCTCGTTTTTGAATGAGAAAAAAACGAGATTTCAGATTACTTCAAAATCAGGTCTAACAAATAAAAACATTATGCATTATTACATTCTCCCATAAATAAAGAATAGTCCTATATCAGTAATTTTGATAATTACTGTAATAATATAGCATTGCGACATCCTCTTAAGAGGATGACACAGTGTTATAGTCACGGAGTTAGGGACTTTTTAATTTGCACCTCTTAAGGTAATGGAGAAGTTCTGCTACCCCAGAGTTAGTGTCTTTTTTAATAGTATTAATATTATGCAATAAATTATTCTAAAACAATCAGAGCGACATTCTGGGATTATGGGAGAATATTTTCATATATGTAAAATGTTTTTTTCACATTTAAGTTTTAAATAATATGATTTTTCCGGTTTTTCACGCTTCGCAAACGAAAAATCATTACTATTTTTAAATAATATACTAAATAACATTTTAGTATCAAGAACATAGTAACATCGCCTTAAGGCGATGTCAAAGCTATGATTACCGACATTACAGTTTTCTTAAATTAAAATTTAATAAGCAATTGGAATTAAATTTGACCACCAGAGTGACATTTACGCACTTTTTTTGCACATTTTGATTAATATAAAATGTTATTTAGTATATTATTTAGTATATTATTTAAAAATATTAATGATTTTTCGTTTGCGAAGTGAGAAAAACCGGAAAAATCGTCTTTAACACATTTTAAAATTTAAAATGTATAGTCTTGTTTGTAATTTTCATCAGTCAAGAGACGGTAGTGTTTCTGGCCAAGTACAAAAAAAAACGAACGTTTTTTGTGCGGCCAGCACTACCGTGTCTCTTTTCAGATACAAACAATTGCCATTTTTTAACATACAAAAA
>JABFPJ010006634.1:0-10708 GCA_022817425.1 Gryon sp. ZL-2020
GTAAATAAATGTGTGAATGACGCGTCGTCAATCTAATTATTTATTTTAAAATAAATTCGATCATTGTTTTCATTTTGAAGTGACATTTAATTGAGAGAAAAGTCATTTGATCATTTCAAATTTAAAAGTCAATCTAAATCAAGTTCAATGCTCTGAAGGACCACGTGCGGGGTTGTTTTGTTTTGCCACTCAACCTTTTACCTTGAGAAATTAAGTTCAAAGTTGTCTGTTTCAAATCAAGCCTCGCGTACTTTTGCTTTCAATTAGTTTTCATGGGATTTAGGTTGATTGCGGAGAGAACATTAATCAACTTAATTACTCTTTTTGAATAAAGAGTGTTTAATAAAGTTTTTATAATTACAGCCATTATTTGTATTTTCTGTTTATTCTGATCAAACAAATATTTTAAATTATGATTTTAAGCAATAAAACTTCGACTTATTTTGATCTTGTAACGATCACATAATGATTACATAAAATAATAAAGTATTATACATTTTCAGTCAATATGATCAAAAAATGATCAAAACTAACATAAATCACATTTCATTTCATTTTCCGTCAGAATGAGAAATGTGTACTGTTCTTACTTATATTTTCATCTGAAACTGCTCAAATAAGATGAAAAGCAGTACAGGAAATTTAATTATTTAATAATCCTGCCTATTATTACTTATGCCTAGCTGTTATGCCTAAATAGTTAACAAAAGGCATGTACAATGATGATGTCACTTTACAAAATCAAAATATTTTGGGAAAAGGTAGAGTAATGTTTGTTACACAAGCCACCAAAATTTTATGATTTTAAAAGTAAGGGAATATGTTCAACGGAGGTTTATTTCAGGTTCAAATGGGATTTTGGTCTAGTTATTCTTCGTTATTAGTATGTTCCCGCACTTGTAAAATCAAAATATGTTGGGAGAAGATAGAGGAGTATTTGTTACACAAGCCAACAAAATTTCATGATTTTAAAAGTGCGGGAAGACGTTCAACGGACGTTTCATTTCAGGTTCAAATGGGATTTTGGTCTAGTTTTCTTCGTTATTACTATGCTCCCGCACTTTTAAAATCAAAATATTTTGGGAGAAGGTAGAATAATGTTCGTTACACAAGCCACAAAAATTTCATGATCTCAAAAGTGCGGGAAGACGTTCAACGGATGTTTATTTTAGGTAAAAATCGGATTTTTCGTTAAATACCATCGTTTTCATAGTTTATATTGTTATTTTATGCCTCTCTAACACTTTTTATGCATTTTTAAATGATTTTCAAGAGTTTTGGAAATTCGTTATTTTAATGTTAAAAACTTCAATTACATCTATGATAAGCGTCCGTTAAACGTCTTGCCGCACTTTTAAAATCTTGAAATTATGGTGGCTAGTGTAACAAATATTTCTTTACCTTCTACCAAAATATTTTGATTTTAAAAGTGCAGGAAGACGTTCATAGCACGTTCATTTCAGGTACAAATCGGATTTTCGCTTTTTTCAATGATTGTTAACATTTATGAAAATTGTTTATTTTGACGTTAAAAACTTCCTATACATGATGCGCGCAAATTATTTAAACCTTACTTTATTGTATAATTATTTGGTTAACTGTCAAATAATTGAATGTGTTGACATGCATTGTAGGATATTTATTTTTGTGTTGTATATTAAAAAGGTAACTTAAATATCTATACAAATTTTTTAAAATTATTATTTATAAATTGAATGCCATAATTTAAATATTCTAAATAATATATTTAACATAACATACTTTTTCTTTCAAAAATGTCGCGACTTTAAATTTATTTTTATATATAAATTGCAATTTATTAAAAAATTAATTTATTGCTCTTATTATAAAATAATATATTAAAACTATAAGATTTAAGAGATAGTATATTGTACAACTAGTGGGAAAAGTTGGCAATTCCACGAGCGTGTGAAATGACGTCACGACCGAAGCGAGTGATGTCACACACGCTCGTGTGTCGCCAACTTCTTCCACAAGTCGTACACGATACTTTTTCCAACAAGGGCATGTAAAGTGACCTGTTTTCAAGGTTGGGTAGTAACTGTAACTTAAGATACAAGTTACTGTAGAAGTTACAAAGTTACTAACTTTGTAACTTAACTAAGTTACTTTTTTCCTGAAGTAACTTGTAAATTAACTTAGTTACTTTTTAACAGTAATTTGTAACTTTTTTCGTATAAAGTAAAGTTACTTATTATTTTTTAAATTTTTATAAAATTAACTAAATTATTTATATTTATATTCTCTTATAAAATGTACAAAATATGATGTAAGCAAATGTTTGCTTATGAAAATGAAAAAAAGTTGCAAATATATGTATAATATATAGATGCTTTTAAGAGTGTATTATTGAGTTACTATTCACTCTACCTTGTGCTATACGTCCAGGTTCATGGCGTAGCGGTCAGAACATCGGACAAGTACTTAGAAACACTGGAGATCAATTCCTGTCAAATTTTTTTTATGATCAAAATGAAATTCAAAATTCAAAATTATAATTGAGTAAGATAATTTTAATACGAACATAAATCGCACTATTTGGGCACTGAATTCACTTTGAAATGAAATTATAAACGCATTGAATACACAAACATACAAATAAAAGCAAATAATGAAACATTTCAAAAGTAAATGAATTGATTAGTTGGACACAAACACTGTCGATGATAGTTACAATTATTAGAAATGGAGACCAATAGCGAAATAATTCCAGAAAATCGTCAAACAAATTTATTATGGCCTCACATTGAAAAAATGCCACCAACTGAACGGGACATTGAATTTTTGACAGAATATTGCCAAGTAATGAAACCACTTGCCATTGGTCTCGATATATTACAAAAAGACGATAACATCTATATAGGGTATTTTTTACCAGTTTTGATGACCATTGAGAATGAGCTACCGAATATGCAAGTGAAGTATTGTTCTCCATTAATAAACAGTTTATTGGATGGATTGAAAAAGCGCTATGTGAACAATAATACTGATTACACCATATACACTGGGTACAAAAAAAAGGCCACCTAGCAGTAGTCAAAAAATGAGCCATTTTCAAACCGACATAACTTTTACAATTTACATCAAAATTCAAAGTTCTTTTTTTTAAATGAAAGGTTGAGATTTCCTCTAAAAGAAGATGTCCAATAAATTTTCAAAAATTTGGTTTTTGTCATGACAAATTAAATGTAAACAAAACAAAATTTTTTGCGGTAAATTTTACTGACTTTGGATGAGTATAGCGAAAAAAAGTGCCCCCATAACCCCTCATTTTTTTGCAGTAATCTTAACATTCATTCCTTTCTGAACAAAATGAAAAAAAAAATTTTTTTCATTTTACGTGAAAAATAGCAATGTTATGGCCAATTGGCATGGCATTGGCAATGTTATGGCATTGGCATGGCATTGGAATGCCAATGCCATACCAATGCCATACCAATGCCATGAATGCTTAAATAATATAATAATAGCTCGCTGCGCATGCTTTATTTGTGGCGTCAGATTTTTGAATTTACTTTATTGTATCTTTTATAGCCTTTAATAACCTACAAATGTATATATATATTCTCTTTTTTCACTTTCAACTTTCAGCACTATATAACGAAAAGATATTTGTATAGAAACCATGATAAAATAATTTTTAAAGTATTTGTTTATTAATTTTGTTTATATACATTTTCAATTACTCTAATAGTTTCTCCTCCATTTCTATATCGTTACCATTTTCACCTCCGCCATTGTCTTTCTGTTCCTTATCTTCCTCGTTCCCTATATTTCCTTTTGTTACTGCATTTCCTGTCCTTTCTCGCAATTCTCTCCCTCTTCTTTCTATGAACTCCTCTCTTTCTCTCACGCTTCTCTCTCTTTCTCGCAGAGTCGCATCATCTCTTGCCTCAATTCCTCTACGTCTCCAGTTTCTTCCTCTGCCGCCACCTCTTCTTCCCGAACCATATGCTGTAATTCATGACAAATAATTTGGTAAAACTAAACATGCAAGTTAACTCATTACAGCCTTAGCTTAAAGCTCCCGCAACTGTTATTTAGTTATTTTTGTTGCAAATATTGAAGATAGTAAAACTACCGCAGTAGAAAGTGATTAAATGTTTATGGATCACCATAATCGATAGCTTTAATGTAGAGAAAATGTTTTGAAAGAACAATGTTTGAATAATAATAAGAAGAGAGAACATTTATAGAACAATGTTTTGGTATTTTTAGAAAGAACTTTTAGGTCAATTTAAAATTTTAATTTTTCATTTAAAGTACTAAATTTTCATTCAAGGTTGAATAAAATCGTTCACGCCCCGCTTGTTCGATTTTAACCGTTCACAGAAAAACGAACAAAGAAATGAAGGCAAATTTGTCCAAACAAATTTAGCCAACGTTGCACTATTTTGTATATCGAAAAGTATATCTTCATATTTTCTGTATACTATCCGTACAAGAGCTTGAAGATTAGCTATCACAGTACATTATTGTAATTTTTACTTACATCGCTGTTGCGATTGTGCCGTTATGGCGGCAAACGCCATTTGCACCGCGCTGTTCGCAAGTTGTACATTGGCGAGGTGTATTTGGCTGCTAGTGGCGTTATTGTGCCGCCGCAGTTTATTTTTCTTATTTTTTTTCCAGCCCTCTTTCTGAAATCTGAATAATAGTATATTTAGTGATGTATGTCGCCAAAAGTAAAAAAAAACAATAATTTCTTTAAACACTTCTTTGAGTTTATGTCTAATATAAAAATTTTTATAAATTAAAATAGTTTAAACAGTTATTTTACAGAAATATCAGATGAATGCAAAGAGCAGTTTTATGATAAAAAATGCGCATTGTTACCGCGATTAACTTTAATAATATATAGAAAAGTAGTTTTTCCGTATGAAAGTATTATCCGTTATGATCATATTAAACTTTAGAATTTTGTGTAGCTTGGAAAAGGAATTTGTTATTTTTAAATTTGCCTATCGAAGTATATAACACAAACGAACAAACTCTGGGCTAAACATTGGGCCATATATTACATTTCACCATATATATCGCTACCGCGCAAGTACGGAAATACTGTACCGTATACTGAGAATCTATACCGAGCCATTACTGGTTCATAGTCATTTCTCACTAGGGAAGCTTCAAGTTCAGATGAAAACATATTGTCATCATTATCTTTAAACATAAAGTTTAATTTTATTGATTACAATTGAACTATTTTTTTGAACATGTTTTTATACATTTTTATTACATAAAATGTAAATACAATAAAAAATGTTTCATTCCAAATATAGAACTTTTTTAATTTGTTTTTTTATTGATCACGAAATGAGGCAAAAATAGCTCAACGTTAATAACGTAAAAACATAAACTAACCCAGATGGAAATTTCAAATTGACCCATTAAAGGCCCAGTAATGGCGATCAGTGGTCGACCGTCGTATTTCATCGTTGGCGTAATATTGGCAACGAAACACCGTATTACGTTGGGCCAGTACTGGCTACCAGTACTGGTTTTATTTTTATTAATTTTTCAATTTTTAACAATAAAAAATGGGACATATCGAATTTTTAGTCTTTAATTGTTATTTTTATGTTATTTAAGGTTATTATTAATTTTTAAATTAATTAGAAATGTGTATTTTTATTTTTTTAATTCTCCGATGTTGGGAATTGAACTCTGGTTCTTGCGGTTACTGGTCTCGTACTTTACCCCTACTCCACGGCGCCTTCAAAAATACTCGACTTATAACATGAACATATTCTCTTAAATTTTTTATACCGAAACCAATACCGGGCCAGTGTTGCGCCTGCAATTAAAAAGAAATATTTTTGATAATGAGGTGACGCAAATAGGCATTTCCATTATTAATTTAGTAAATTAAACAATTTAACAAAATATAAGTCGTTAATTTTAACAACTGCACCATTTACTATAAAACTAACATATTCTATAAAAATATATAAATAAATTTAGTAAAATACTTATTAGTTAATTAAGTAATAAATAAATTATTATATTAATTAATTAGTAATTAATAATAGTAATTAATAACGACTCATAAATAATTATACGTATCAGTTATAATAACTTTTATTTATCATATTATCATTTAAGTATATATAAACATACCACATACAGTTTTATAATAATTTGCAAATAATTGCAATTTTTAAAGGAAATTTCGTATTACACATTTAAGTACAATTAACTAAATGAAAAAATATATTTCTGTTGTCTACCATGACTGGCCCAGAGTTGCTTTATTTGACTTATTTAAAGAATAATCTGCCGTAAAAATAGCCAGTGCTGGGCCAGTAATGGTTGCCGACGTTTGATTGCCAATACTGGCCCAGAGTTGGGTTGTTTGAGTTATTGTGACAATATGCAAAAATAACCAGTATTGCGCCAGCATTGGCTTGGGCCATTTATCATTTATGGCAGAATACTGAAATTTCCATCTGGGAAATGAAAGTATAAAATTGAGAAAAATATTTATTCGTATATTAATTTCGTTTTGCTTCTGACTATATATATATTTTTTTTTGTCTTGTTTAATAGGCATTCTCGTAAAGCTTTTTCTATGTCACTTTTATTTCTTTATCATATAAAATATAAAATCAGATAAATGTATGACAATGTATTATCGTGCTGCTGGAAAAATGTGAAACAAGTTATTTCAAATAGAGTTTTCTAAAAAAACACAATATTGCTCTTTTTATTCTTTAGTTTCTCTTATTTTGGTAGGAAAAAAATATATTTTGAAAAGTAAACTTTCTTTTCATTATATTACAATAATTTAATTTTCAAAAAAGTACAATAATTGACAGATGTCAAGTAATCAAAATTATTATACTAATAAAAAATTAGACCAAAATTCTTTTTCTTTTCTGTTTCTTCTTTTTATAATTAATTGAAATCTAAGGCTGCATAACGCATCATTACAACAATAACGATTATAATAAATAATATAATGCACATATAATTTTTTATATATATTATAAATACTATTTACTGTATATAAACTATAAACGGAATTCGAAAATGGTCACTTGCAGTAAAGTGAAACTCCCTTTCATTTTAAATATTAAATAATGGGTTTTTTTCAATTTTTCAAGTACAGTATTTTCATATTTGAAAAAAACTGTAAAATTGTAGTACATTTAAATTCTAAATAATGTTACGAAAAATTCAGATTATAAAATCATTAACAAAGAAAAAAAATATTATATTTCATTGAAATATGCTATATGTTTATAGTAAAATTATTTCAATTATTTAAATTAATAGTGCGTTATTGTATGGAAAAGAAAGAATAAAAAAATGAACCTAAATATTCTCACAGACCTAATAATTATATAATTTCGAATTCAATTAATGATATACAAGTGAATTTAATATTGTACTATAAAAATACAATTATGCTTTTCATTATGTGCTTTTTATGTGCACATAAATATAATGCAAAATATTATAAAAATCACTAAAAGTATATCAAATGTTTACATTCAACCGTATACATTTTCAAAAAAATTCTAAATTATTAATTATAAATAATTGAAAAGAAATTGAATACTTACATTTACATACATTTTGTCATGCCGTTGTCATCTCTTTTTTGGTCACCAGACTTATCCATTTTCCTGCCAATTACACAATTATTTAAATGCACGTTAAAATGTTAATATAATTCACGGCAATATTACTTATTTCTTCTTGTATTTTACGTTTTCGCTTCAAGTGTAAAACACAAACTAAAGACAAGCATAATTACGTCACTGTTTTTTGATGTGGAGTTAGGAGTTTGTTTACACTCAAAAAATCAATGCAGTATTGTATACAGTTTTTTTATTAACGATTTTTCAAATATTTCATATAATGTACATGTAAATTTATTGTTAATATTATAATTTATACAAGTTAATTTCCTATATAGTTATTTCCCTTTTTATTCTATATTTAAATGAAGACGTTATATTGCAACGTTACTACACTCCTAAAAGGAATATATTCTTCATTCCAGAGGATTTCCATTGCTTTAAGGTTGCTTTATTCATATGAAAAAAATGGAAAATCACCGTTTATTAGTACTAAAATTATAAGTATTTTCCGGATAGATAAAAACTTTTTCCATCTGCATATTGTTATTATTCTTGAATCCGCTTATTGTAAGAGGAAAAATTCTCATCTTCAGCAGAACTGTACAAGACTTTCGTTTTAAACCAATTTAATTTCTTTACACTAGATGCAATACGGTATGAAATAAATAATAATTGTGGATGCAACAAATGAAATAATAATTTCATAGTTTTAAAGAAAGAAAAAAAATTGTTTCCATCTTTTTTCTGTCTTAACACATCGGGTAACGCGTGAAGAAAGGAAGAGAAGAAGATTGAGGCAAAAAGAGTTAGAGAGAGGAAGAGAAGGAAAGAGAGAAAGGGGGTCATAACGTGCGCTTTATATGTTTAATTGGTCTACTAAAAACTAAAAAAACGTGTATTGCTGACTTGAACATCGACTGCATACAATCTTAAACAGATATAACTAAAAAAATTTTTATTTTAATAAAATTATTATTTGAATAAAATAAGCAAATTATTAGTTTATATAATATAACTTTTAGTTTATAAAATAATGTTTTAATATATGAAATATATCATTATATATAATATATCATACGTTATAATATATCGTATGTAGCATATATATAGTTTTGATTAGTGTGGTTAATTATTTTGAAATAATTAATTAATTTTTTAAAACTTAATTATTATTGATATAAATAATTGATCAACTGGAATTTTTATTTAAAACATGAATTATTATTATCAGTACAAATATTTCTTGTTGTTCATTGAAATTATTATTATCAACACAAATGTTTATTCATATTCAATGAAATTATTATTATTAACAGAAATAATTTGTCGAACTTTTAATTCTTAATACCGATGTTTAATCATTGTAATGGCAGTTAATAATGCGCCATTGTTGAATGCTGAAAGTCGTACATCGGCTCCCGATAGTGACTTTTTGTTGCATTTTTACTATCTACATTTGAAAAAGTGAAAAGTCGAATCAAATTAAAAAAACTGTATATAGTTACACGCAATAAGGTATATACATCTCTTTTATCTTAAAATCGACCTCAAATTTAATGTGAGGTCGATAATATTAACTTTGAATAAGATAAAAACTACACAATGTAAGTGATTTTTCACTTATTTGAATTTAGAGAGTAAAGTTTTTCCATGTGGAATTGTTGCGAAATTGTGCAAATTTCATTGAAATTTTATTAACCAATGCTGAAATCATTGAACAGCTATTGTATGTTGTTAGTTGTTTAAAGTATATATTATATTTTCAACATTAACATTTTATTAGTACATTTAGTCACCGCTGATGTTTACAAACAACATTTCGTAAGAATTCATTGTACATTTTGTACATCGTGTAGGATTACAGTCGCATTTCGAACAAGCAATAGCCAACTTCTCGACTTGTTCTATCAAGTAAAAAAAATAAAAAGAAAATATATTGTTTTTTCTAACAGTTGTGAATTGCAGTAGCAGCAAAAAAAAAGAAGTAACGTGACAAGAAAAACTGAAGTAAAGATAAGAGAGGAGACTCATTATCCTCTCTACTTATCGAAGATTGAGTGAACAAAAATTTATGTGCAAGTGCTTTATTTATATTGAAAAATTGAGTGATGAAGTTGACACCAGGCAAACTGTGTCACAGCTGATATTTGAAGCTGCAGTAGAATATGGACTGCTTTATGCAGATTTAAACAACAATTCATTGACAAACTGCATTATTTTCAAGGTAAAATAAATTGTTTGGCACAATTTTTCATACTTTCAGCAGATTAATTACCACACTTCAAGTTATTATAAACTTTTGATTTCACAATTCAAAGCTTTAATATATATCTATAATTGTCATCTGTCGAAAACTTTTGTTTTGCTAATTTGCAAGTTTAAAAATTTTTATAATTTAAACATAGAAATGTTTAAATATATCACGTATTTTAATTTTTGCACATAGCGATTCGGATTGTTTACTGAATCCCTGATGAAATGGTTTTATTAAAAACCGATTGAATTATTGAATGGTTTTACATCCTTAATTTTTACAAATCAAATATCTACGTATATCGATTATTAATAGATCATTATTAGTGAAATAAATGTATGTCAGTATGTGCATTCTTATAGAGAATTATTAATATAAATTTAATAAACATTTGTTATTAATATAAATCGCATTATTTTACATATTAAATTACAGTGACACAACAAAACAAATTAACATTTGTCTACTTCAATGAGTAGATGAGATGTACGGGTTCTGAATCACGTCGAAATTTTTCTAAGTCCCAACGTGTCGAAATTTTTCTAAGTCCGTTTAGAGGTCATGAGGAGTGAAAGGGTCGGTCAATGTCAGTGAATGTAATAGTTCAATATTGCGCATTATGGTTAATGTGAAAATCAATTTTATTAATTAAAAATTATGTAAATCATTCATATGATTAAATATGCATCCTTTTTTTTAATAATATAATAATGTGTTTTTTTTGCATACTAAATGTCAATACTCATTGATATCATTTTCTATTACATTGTAATAGACATATTTTTTTATAAGATGATATAACCAAATTTTTGTATTAATCATTTGATTTCTTTGCAAATGTTTT
>JABFPJ010006636.1:0-10706 GCA_022817425.1 Gryon sp. ZL-2020
TCGTTAAATGCGACTTTTCTTCTGTCCGGTTAAAACAATATTGGTGGATTCGGTTAAAAACGTATGACTTAGGTTAAAAATTAACATACGAAAAATTTGTCTGAACACGCGTTCCAGTGAAACATTATTATTTTATAATAATGTTTATATAAAACATTATTATAAATGTTTTATATAAACAAAATTTTATTATAATATAAAAACATTATTAAAAAATAATAAAGTTTCGTGAACACGTATTCAAGTACAAACATTATTATTTAAAAAATGTACTTTATAAACACGTATTCTGCTTAACATTATTATTTTATATGAATGTTGAAGTTTGTGAACACGCATTCCACAATTTCCAGAACAAAATATTCGAAAGAATTGTACTGGATGCTTAGCGAATATGCCAAAAAAGTTGTTACATGTAAAGTAATTGTACAGTAAGTTCTCCACCAGATAATTAAAGGTTGTACAAATGTTGTTTATTACGATTAATATTTAGTTTGATGACATTATGATGAATATTATTTTATAAAAGTAGAATCAGTGATATCTAAAGTAATCAGATTACTAGGTGTGCACTAATACCTTCATTGTTGTATTTAATACATTTGGTTTGAATGCAGAAATTCGATCCCAATTTAGCTATTATTTCGAATAATAGGCAACCATCTAAATTGAATTTTGTATCAATGTACAAATGTACAATACATATTATTTGAGAACCCACATTTTTTAATTGGACAAAATAGAATAAATAAGAATGGCATATTTATTATTAAACTGCAATTTAGAGTAAGTAATGAAATTATGCTGGTTTAACAATTTTATTAAAATACTAGGTTAAAGCACGCTTCGCGCGCTCGGTGGTTTTTATTTCGTTATTTTGTTAATCACATTCTTTTTTTTTAATGTTAAACCTGTCAAACTGTTAATATGTCATTGCGTTCAAGCGTTTCATCAATTTTTTTATTATGGATGGATACGTATATAATTATAAATTGTTATAACAATGTAACATCTATATATGCACAAATATGGATTTCTATATTTTGTACACGCATGCTCATCTGTCGATTTTGGTTTATTGATAGTAGATATCCACGAAAGTTAGAAAAAGTTCTTAATTAGAATGAAAATTAAAAGAAAATTTTGTTCATATTTCCAATCGATACAAATTATAGATTTAAGAGTATCGAGAAAACGAGGTTATTTGTTCTGCTTAAAACCTTTAAGTAACATGTATTATTCAAACATAAACTTTCCACTATAATTTCAGATGACTAAATAAATTATTCCAATGAAACTCGATCCTTGTGAGACTGTAAACCATACATACTAGTAGACTTTCATTGCTAAGTTCAAGACAACAGTCTTAAATATTAAGAAAATTACTATGTAAGGCATTGCGCAGATTAGAGCTATATTTGCTGGAAATCGTAACTAAATGCTAACAAATGATAAAAATATATGTAAATTTTCATTCAGTTCATTGAATGAAAAAATTAAAATCAATTTTTTATATGCCATTTTGACGATGTTGTTTCCCTCACGGACAAAAATATATATTTAAGTATGATTTTTTGACGCTTTAAATGTATACAAAATATAAATTTGATATACAAATAAATTTAAATATATATTAAATATATTTTTATTGTATATTTTGACTATAAATATTAAATATACATGTATTACTATCGAAATATATTTTTAGCGTCAAAAATATATTTTGATATATATTTTTGAGATATATTTTCGTCCGTGTGGATTTCAGACAAATAAAAAAATTCAATAACGAATTTATAACAAAGAATATTGTTCCATCAGTATGTTATTTAGCTAAATTGAGTTACATTACATCTGATTGTATAATGCTCACGAAGGTATTTCATTATTAATTTTTTAATCGAAAAAGTGTCATACTAATTTTCAAACTAAAGTACATATCATGACGCTTTTTGTATTACTTTTTTATTTATATTTTCTGTACCAGTTTCTGTTGTCTGAAAAGGTTTGCAATTTTTTGTATGCTTTGATGCTTGTCTAAGAATTAAATATTTTCGAAAATTATATTTTTCATAAAACATATGTCATTAATAAGATAATATACATAAAACAATATTCTCTCAAAAATTAAAGAAATTTTTTGATAATAATTTTGAGATTAATCTGATAACTTCATTTTCAATGTAAATTTTGAGCATGAGAACGAAAACAGTTTTTCTCATTTTATTTAGAATATTTTGTTCACTGAAGTAATGAATTTAAAGTATAATTATACCGAGAATTATGAAAATTAAAGAAACTTAAGTTTTTTATTCGGAATATAAAAAGTATAAACTGAACAATACATGTGGACTTGCATTAGGCGAAATGCAATTATATTTCGATATTTCTAACAAGTTAAAACGAGAGTCAGAAACTTTCTTATGAGATTCATTTGCGACAAATTAAGAAGGCGTACATGCATCTCACGGGATTTTCTCTTGTTAAAAGTACAGTTTAGAACGATTCACGTTTACGTTTTCTCTCGTAAGATAAGACATTGTCATTGTTATTCTAGGTTTTTGTGAAATGGCGTTTCGCATCATAATCAACGTATGGCTTGCAAATACAATACGTTCTGGATGAGGAGTTCGATAATTTTACAAGAAGTTGAAACTTTCGACAGGAGAGAAAAATTGTACGCGAATATCGAGAACGTTCGATTTGTCGAAGGTACTGTCGATATTAAGACTTATCGCTTTTCGCACTGTCACATTGAAAACGCATGTAGATTTTGATAAATCGACGTTAGTACGTATACTAAAATGGAAGCACTGCGAGTAAGCTGTGTGAAAAAAATAAGATTAAAAATATATACATCGTAATAAGAATTGTCATTTTAGTCAAAAATTTTCATAGAGACTTGTTGAAGAATGTAATTATTTTGTGAAATGATAGTCTAACAAACATATTATCAATATTTCTGAAATTATTGTGTACTTTAATACGGAAAACCGTTTCCAGTTTCATAATGTATTTATAAAATATTTCTTAATGTATTTTTAATAAAAAGAGCACCGAATACTGTAAAAGTATTTTTATTACACTTTGTGATATTCTAATAAAAGTAAAATTTTTAGAAAAATGTTGAATTCGATAAAACGTTCCTAAATTTGAGTGCCTGCTTTCAATGTATAAGAAATTGTAATACTAATAACATGTAGTTGCATCAATATATTAAAATTGAATTTTTTGTTTCCTAAAAACTTATTCCCCTTCTTGAAGAAATCATATAATTCTCTGCAAGTTTATTTGTAAATACATAATACATAAAATTATAAATTGCAAAGCTTGACCTCTATTTCTTGCTTGAAAAAGTGAGTAAATAAAATATGCATTTCTAGAAGAAAATATAATGTATGTTAATTCATTTTTCTTAGTGAATTTGGTTTTAATAAAATGAAATAGCGAATGTAAGAAGCTTTTTACAATTGAAGATAATAATATAAATAAATGAAAAACAACATTGTATTAAACGCTTTGATTTTGTTATCTTGTCAATAAAAAACAATAATAAATAAAACATTAGTTACATAAATATGTAAAGTTGAATTATTACGCAACTCCAATATTGGCCGCCATTTTTGAACGATTAAAATTCATATTTCAGTGGTTATTGTTTCATGCAGTATATATCGGCAGAATTAATAATTTCATCCAAAAACGAATACATTATCACAGTTATGCATATTACTCTCAAAATTACTTACAACATAGAACTATAATAGCTTGTAAACATAACAACATTTATGAACGACAATACACAGAATGAAAATTCAATTCTTTGATTTTTTACTTGATTTCATGTAAAGAAATGACTCATGTAAAATATTATGTATTACTTTTAATCGCCTGATGACAGTTAATAACCTGACTAATATTTTATCAAATCAATTAATTAATACATTCTCTTTAACTTTTTAACATTAATTTGTATTTTAAATTATAATATTGCAGTATTGTAATATTGAATTAGTACTTTCTTTGTATGTACGCTTACGATGTAAACATTACACCAATTTTATTTTGACTTGTTGTTGAATAATTTCTTGCTTAAGGTATTTTTCTATTTTTTTATTTAAATGATTTTCTTAATTATGAATGAAAGTTGCAAAATTCAAAGCTGCGTCAATACAAGAAAAATAGCGACTCGTCTTTTTCATGCAAGTGTACTCCGCTCGTCGATACTGAACATGATTTCGTTCGCGTACTTTTGTCGAGTATCTCGATGGTGCTGCCTGAATTTTGAAAAGCTCTTGCTAGATAACGACTCTCTAAAAGAGGTTTCATACAGTCGTTTTCTCGTCATAGGACCACGAATCTCCGGAAAAGGTAAAAACGAATTTCCTGTATAAGACAGATATAAAATGTAACACTGCCATTTCCTGCTAGCTTAGTTTCGACGATTTTCAAGTCACGGCGTATCGTAAATATGAGAATCGATTCAAACGACTGGTTTGTAACATAACTTTTTTTATCGGTAAACATGAAATTTATGTTTCGACGATATTTCAATTTTGCCTAAAAAGTGTCACGTCGATCAATTTTAAGATAATATTTAATTTGATACTATGTTACTTCCGTAAATTAAAAAAAACTTTGTATTAGTATACAAAAATATAGTCATGCAAAATTTGTTTGGTTGCGTTTCTTTTAGCTTATTACATTCACTTTTTCCATGATAGAATAATGGAAATATAATGTTTAATTGTTATATCAATAAAATTAATATATAATTTGAATACAGTCGGTAAATCGGTAACAACAGTAATAATAAAAAATATTTTAATTAACAAACAACTTTTACGTTAATTGTATTCATATGATATAAAATATAGTATTAGTAAATTATTTTTTTATTATTTTTTTTTGGTAATTTCAAAAATGTGTCTTAGTAATCATAAATGTTATAATTTTTATAATTTCATAATTGTTTGAATTTCACTACGAAAACAAGTGTCTCATTTTAAGACATTTTTGATGATTGAGACGCGAAAAGCGTCTTAAAAATTGAATAAATGAGTCATTTTTGGTGTCTCAATCATCAAAAATGTCTCACAATGAGACACTTGTTTTTATAGTGTTATCATCGAATCAATATTATTTGGAAATTACATTTTTTTTATTCCTAAGAAATATTATTTTTTTAAATTAATTGCCAGTGTACGATTCGTTTAATAATTACGAAATGTTGATGAAATTCAGATTGTTTCTGCGAGTTTGAATTCAGTATCAAATGAAACGATGCATTTCAACGAGAGTGTGTAAAATTGTACGTATAGCATTTCTCGCATGTGGTTTCATGATAAGCAATTCTCGAACGGAAAAGTTTGATTAAGAGGCGCGATAGTACTCCGACAAGCGAAGGTTATAATTTAAAAAAAAAGGTAAAAAGGTGACAAGGTTTGCAATAACTATTACATATAATATTATAAAGGTCGCATGAATTACTTTTTTATTACCTTATTTACCTTTTTTTATATTTTTTTTAATTAGTTCAATTATTCGTATCTGCGTTCTATTTCTTTTCTTTTACTTTTCCATCGGTTTCCTTATAACCTTCTAGAAAGCTTCTCATAAGCTCAGTAAGATATACTCATAACCTTCCCATTACTTTCTTTTACATTATCCATTATCTTTTAATAATCATCTTATAATGTTTCCGTGACTTACTCATAATTGTCCATAACTACACCCTAATTTCTCCATTGCCATTACATAATTTTTTTCTAAATTTTATTTTATTTAATTTTTATTTTATTCCTGTTGAAAAATAACTTATAGAAACTAAAGATATAGTTACACTGGGAAAAATAAACTACTGATCCAGTCCATTTTCAATACCGAATCGCTATTGTTGAGTAATACTGTCGACCAATGCTGTATTAGTCTGTGTTGAATCAGTATTGGTAACTAATAATGACGACTCAATGCTGTATTAGTCTGTTTTCAAGACTGATTTAGTATTTTTTGGTCTGATTGGTGGATAATACCGTTGTACCAATGCTGTTTCAGTGTTGGTAATACAATATTGGTGGACAAGACTGATTGTTAGTTTTATTTTTCCCAGTGTAGTTGCATTTTATCATCAGTGTTATTCTATCACATTTTCAAAATATAACCATGAAATATTTTACATATGATACGAAATTGATAAGTTCGTTATATAGCTAGTAGATGGCGCTCATGATTAAAAAAGAACCGCCAATTTCAAATGTCAAAAAACCGCGAATTTAAAATTTATAAATTTATAAATATTTTTAAATTTAAAATTTTAGTCTCAAAATTTAGGTTTGTTCGCAAAAAATTCCAATTATAACGTAAGATATACGTAGTTAATTAAAATGCATCAATCACATTTTAATGATAAACCAATCTATAGCTTGGTTTAAATGTGATACTTCCACAAAGAAACAAACAAACATTTATTCATTTTTATATATTAGTATTGATAATATATCTATTCAAAATAATTCAAATGTTTGTTTCATTCATTTCAATTCAACAATTTACTAAGTGAAATTACAATCACGTTTTTATTTTGGTACTTTACACTCACTTCTAAGATTCTCTTCTTTACCGACTTTTGGATGTCATTTCATGTATATGACCTATTAATCATTAATCGATTCGCGCGACCTATTTAATCGATGGCCTGACAGGTCTTATGAATTCTGGAGTCTTATCAACACCCGATATCAAAAATTTATTCTATTATAAAATATATTCTAACAAGCGTTATGGAAATATATGTTTGAATAGTTTCATAATTTGATATAAATAATGGGAAATCTAACTTAAACTAAAGATGTGATTGTCGGAATTGATCCTTTTTATAACATTACACACAAGAAAATATTGTCGTTATTTCAACAAACACGATTTTATAAAACATTTATCGTTTCGTTAACGAAAATTTCTCGTTTTGTACACAAGAAAAACTTGTTACGGAAACACATAAAAAATCGTAATAATGACAGACAAATATCGTTTCAGCAACACAATTGTTATCGTTGTTTTACGCTACACTCTCAGAAATTTGTCAAAAAATCGTTTTAAAATTAAACTAATCCTTTTATTTTGAAAAGATTCTGTTTAAAAACAAACGAAATCCTCTAATAATAATATGATTCCTCTATCCATAAAACGATAGTTCTGAGTCTGTAAATTTCCGCTTGCTTTACATAAAACGTGAAATGGTGAAACTTATGTGATATTAAATTAAAATAATTAATTATTTAAAATCTAATTTTTGCAATTAAAAATAATATACAGGGTGGACCAAATAAGAATATAAGTGAAAATATTTCGAAAATCACGCATCGGATCAAAAGAAAGTGGTAACAAAAGTTGTTCGTCTCGACGGAGGACATCCAATCATACCAAACTCAACCTTTAACCCCCCCACCCCCTAGGGGGTGGCAGTTGGGGCATAAAAACCTTAAATAGGAACTCCCATTATTTATCGCAGATTCAGATTCCCCAAAAAAAATTGACATGGACGTAGTAGTTTTCTGTCCTCTTTGGTGTGTATGATTAACGTGAGTCCCCTCTCACGAATCAGGATGCTTTTGCACTCGCACAAATTTGCACTACCACTTTAAAATTAGCCCCGAACATATTGTTTGTAACTAGCCCCTCCAGTTTGGATACGTAAGTTCAATCTTCTGTAATAGTTATACACAGTTTGTAACAACACATCTGGAGGTATAGCTGCACAAGCTGTTCGGATACGTTGTTTCATATCATCTCTTGTTGTTGGCTGTCGCTCATACACTGCATCTTTAAACATGCCCCACAAAAAAACGTCAGAAGGTGTTAAGTCAGGTGAACGAGGAGGCCACAAGAACGGTCCACCACGTCCAATCCACCGACCAGGAAATCGCAAATTCAAAAAGTTTCTAACGATAATAGTGTAATGAGGTGCTGCACCATCCTGTTGAAACCACATTCTTTGCCTACATACTAAATCTAGGTCCTCCTTTAATACACCCAGATGGTCTCTAAGAAATTTTAAATAAGAAGCCTCTGTTACATTTCCCTCAAAAATGTAGGGACCACTTAAATATCCATAAAAGACCATTAAGGACTCCATGCCAATACGGATCATTTTCAGACTAATAGTGGCTATTGTGTCTATTAAGTTGTCCGTTGCTTCTAAACGTAACCTCATCACTAAAAAGAACATATCTAAAAAAAAAGAATCATGAACAATCCTTTGCAAAGCCCATTGGCAAAATTGAATCGGTGCTTGCATGTCCGCTTCCGTTAATGCTTGAGTTAGTGTTATATGGTATGCATGGTATTTTCTGGCTTTAAAAATTCTCAAGATTGTCGTTTTTGGAATTCCGTTTTTTCTTTGTATTTGACGGTTGCTAATATGGGGATCCAAATGAACGCACGCAAGTACAGTAAGAATCCGTACATCATTTTCATCGTTCTAATGTTCATGATTTTGACGAGTTAGGCGTCCATTTCGCGCTCTTAATGTAAGATCACGAATAGTCACGTTAGTTGAATGTCACCTATTTTCAAAACGTTGAGCATAGAGTCGGGCAGCAGTATAATTATTGTAACATTCTCCTAAAACCAAAATCATATCAAAAATCTCCGTAGGAGTATAATGAGCCATGTTTTGAAAAAAAATATTACCAATTTCCTTGATTCTCTCGAGATTTTTTCAGTTCTCATTCTGAAAGAAAAGTAAGCTCTGACCGCACTGCAAGTCCTTTTATAGTCAACCGTAATTCGTCAAACACCCACAGTGTCGCGTCGAACGATGTTCTTTTCATTTTAATGGAAGGAGGCAACTTTTTAAGAAAGATCCCTAATTTTGAAGCAATTTTTGAACATTTTTCATTTTTCGATTGCAGCGCCATCTATCGACCAAAATTACTTACATCGGAGGTCAAATCAATGTAATTTTTTCTGGGGAATCTGAATCTGCGATAAAAAATGGGGGTTCCTATTTAAGTTTTTTATGCCCCTCCTCCCACCCCCTAGGGGGTAGGGGATTAAAGGTCGAGTTTGGTATCATTGGATGTCCTTCGTCGAGACGAACAACTTTTATTACCACTTTTTTTGATCCGATGCGTGGTTTTCGATATATTTTCACTTATATTGTCATTTGGTCCACCCTGTATATATAATACCTTTTAGCGCAAAAGAATGATCACATTCAATAACAGTAAATGTATTCAAACATTGATTCGAGCTCAGCCGAGAGAAAGATAAGGAAAAGAAGAAGAAGAAGAAAAAGAAAAAGGAAAAGGAAAAGGAAAAGAATAAGAAAACGACGTTTGCCAAATAAACGTCGATATTTGAGCCTCTGTATCTCAGCGAATAAGGAACCAAAATCAGAAATTTTCAACCACTCGATGGAGGCTATACGTATAGTCTACGTATAATAATAGTTGATTATCGACGGAATCGAAATAAATTTCAAAGAAATTTTATTTTGCGTAATGTTGCGTGTATTTAGTGTGACAATTTTAATTTCCTTGATTTTTTGTGATTGAAAAACAAACAAACAAACATAATTTGACTTTTTAATATTAGTAAGGATAATCTTATACATAAAATATACGTATATTATATGTGTAATATACATATAAAAAATTCAAAGATGAAATTTCAAATTTGCATTTATAACTCTATTCATACAATAATTGCAAATTCAAGGTTCGTCGGAAAAATGATTATCATGCTTTTGCAATCAAATACTTTATACAGAACACAAATAGCTTTATTTTTATAACAAATATTATTTGTATAATATGCGTATATTATACGTAATACATACATATATGAATAAAGGATAGAATTCTTTTTTTGTTTATAACTATTCTATTTGTAAATACGTTTTAATGTGTATTTCATATTATTTCTAACAAATCTTTTGCATTTCTAATGCTGTTATCGTCAGAGTATCAAAAATATCTCATATTTTCCACGAACATATATGCATTCTAGTTAATTCTCAGTTTACAGTTAAATAATATACGTATAATAAATTATTATAGACGCAGCTGAAATAACTTTTCTCTAAATCGAAAGAATTTTAAATGAATTATATAGATTTGTTATTTCAGAACTTTTCTATTAAGTAATGTTTCATTTATTTATTTTGAAAATTTCCCTTATATCTTATAAGTCGATACATATGATTTACAAATGCCGATATTCAGCATACAAGAACTATAATAAGACGAATAAGAGTGTAATTTTTTAAATTTAATATTTGCGTTTATTATTCTATTTATAAACACGTATACACTGGTGGAAATAAAAAAATGATCATCTAATTGTAGTAAAAAAATTGACCAATATCAAACCGCTGTAACTGTTACAATTTCCATTGAAAATAAGTTCTTTTATTAAATGAAAGGTTAAAGTATTCTTTAGAAGATACTGTTTTATAAATTTGCCAAGATGTGGTTTCTGTTGTTGCAAATGAAATGTAAACAAATCAAACTTTACCGCAAAAATATTTTTTTCCCGTAAATTTGAAATTTGAAATGATGAAAAGTGGCAATGTTATAGCCAATTCAAAAGATTAGTGCATTTTTGTATTTCATGCATTTTGCAGAACGAGAATCTAAAGAATCATTTGGTGATGTTCAAATGTGTATTTGTTATAAAGTGATGAAAAAGTGAGTGAAAAGGAT
>JABFPJ010006637.1:0-10706 GCA_022817425.1 Gryon sp. ZL-2020
CTTAGCTATGATGTTCAAGAGTCTTGGTGGTGTGGCGGTTAGAGGATTTGCCTACTGATTAGAAGGTCGTTGGTTCAAATCTTCTTTAAAACAATTTTTTTTCATCTGTTGTGGAATCCGAATCAGACCCTCATCACGCCCTGATATCGCACTTCTATTTCATCAGATTACTTGATCAGGACCATACCAATTCCTAGCGTTACACACATATAATATCCTAATTTAAAAATCTAATTATGGCCAGATTAGGTACTGTGGTTTCCTGATCATAGCCACATCAAAACCCAATTGCAATTTTTACTAGGGTTAAGACGACCAATCAGAATTGATTTTATCATGTCAACAATGCTGTATATCGAAAAATTCCATAAACAGCTATATTAACGATAACATCTCAAATTTATAAATAAATTAATACAAAAATCTAGATTTATCAGATAACGTTGATCACAAATATGGTTTCAATATTTTGGATTACAAACAAATTAAATATATTGACCTCAAACTTAGGGGAGATGCGTACACGTAGAGTAGAATTAATATAAAAATTAATTCTACTATTAATTTTTCATAAATATTCAATAATATTTCATTAAAAGTTCAGTAATTTTTCGTGAAATTTTGCATCTGTCCCTGTATTACTTAAAGTTCAGTAAATTTTCAATTTTAAACATAAATTTTTATATTAATTATGCTCTGCGTGCACAATATGCACAGTCGGGTAATATGAGCAATTTTAATTTCTAATAAACAATCAAATATTTTCTAAAATTTGATTATGTATTTTGTTATATAAGTTTCAATTTATTGCATAAAAATGTATTATAGTATAATTTTTAATAATAATATGATAATTTTTAGTAAATGTAACAAAATGTTTTTTTCAATTCCAAACTTACTATTATTATTATTATTAAAAAACTAGGGGTTTGGTACAATAAAATACGCTTTATAGTATTTATTTCACCATTATATATAAACTACTAGAAAGAAAAAATCAGCCACCTAACAAGAAATCAAGAATAGCCAATTTTCAAATAACTTGTATTTTGTCAAAACACAAGTTTATTTTGCATATTGCACACTAAAAACCCATAATTTTGAATCGTTCTCTGTTAAATTACACAAATTTTATCGGAAATTGGTCAAAAAACATGTTTTCTTTCAATTGGCCATAACTTGGTCATTTTACTTTCAAAATGACTCAATTTTTTTTAAATTGAGCGTAATTAAACGTACTTTTGGATTCTAATGGAGAATACACTAAGAAAGTAATGTGCTTAATTTTTACTGCTTAAACACTATTTCAGAGTTCTACCTCTAACAACAAATAAAGCAAAAACAAAAAATATGTTGAATTAGCATGGAAATTTTGCAATCACTCGCGACGTCGTCGTTCGTATGGAAAGTAGCTCTTTTCGCACTGTGAAAAGAGCCTTTTTCCACGAAACTGAATGAAAAGCATTGTACTTAATTCGTGTTTCAGCTCGCGGCTAACTTTTTGTAGAAAAGTAAAAGTTGGCCTATTATGTGTTTTATATGTAAGTGTCCATATTACAAATATTACATTCAAATGTTATATTTTTTTATTCCTTAGTTAAGTTTATATTACATTAAATAAATCTTAGTTTCATTTATTTTGAGTATTTATAAATCTAGTTTTATAAGTAGTAGTAATACTAGAATTAATTAATGTAATATGTAAATCATACGTAATGTCTGACTAAATACTGAGTAGTACTACTGGCGAACTTTTTAGGTTTCTAGGAAAACGTTATTAATTAAGTGCCAGGAAGTCATAAGAAATAATGACATTGTATTTTAATTTTAATATACGCCGTCGACCCAGTGGGTTTATTATTAAAAAAAAGAGAAGCAGATTTTTTCTTAATGAATAAATAAGGTTGTCTATTTATGTTGCCGAGATTGCACCGTTTTTCTCTGAGCCGACAATATCATATACATAGATGCATGCGCAGTAGCATCAAAAAATAACTGTTCTACTGATTTTGGAACATATCATTATATATGATACACATATAATGTTTTATTTAAAATATACTTGATTTTTATATTTAATTTTATATATTCTCTATAACCACTTCCCTGAATATTCTTCTTCCACGTGGCCCTCTCTCCACATACAACAAAAAATTGCTTATTCCAAGAAAGATTCTTTCTTGATGTTTAGCCAAGAAATAAATTTCTTAGCTAAGAATCCGACTTTTCAAACTAAAACATTCTTCGCCAATTTCTTGTATTAAAACTGATTAACTTCTTATTTACAAATTAAAATCTAGAAATTTGAAAAATGTAAATTCTTTATTTAATTCTTCTTCAGTTTCATTTTCTTGAAACTGAAAATATTATTTAATTTAATTCTAAATGATCACAGATTTGCCCTGTTGAAAGTGTTTTAAAATCTATTGCTTAGATTAAGCGTGACACTTTCGCAAACAAACAAACACATTTTTATTTTTATATATTAGTAAGGAATAAAAGTTCGTGAATGCGATGTCTATCTATATACGTAAAATAGTCTTACGAGTGAAGAGTTTGATAGAGTTAGTAAATACCACAAGATACAGACGCCTAAGGGTATAGAACTTTCTCAGGTGTTTCGTAAGCAGGCCGATTGTACATCTTACCTATTTCATCCTTCTATCCTAGGTCTCTAAAAAGAGTCCGAAACAATTGTAAGATTCTAAATCATCACGCACATTAATCTCATACAAAAAAAGGAAACTACTTTTAGTTTCTATTTTCTTTCAAAGGACTTTTCTAACTATCGAACTTGACCTAATAGAACTACATTTCGCTTCGAAAAACTTCCTCCATCGTGTGAATTACGACTTTAAGGTAGAAATAGAAAAGTCGCTAAAACAAAGTTTCTGAATCGTGTGATACAATTTTATTGAATTATTTACGTGAAACAAACAACAGCGTTAAAATAATAATATTAATTAAATTGTTAAAATATGATATTTATTAAGTATAATATATTATTATACTATATTACCTAATTTATTATCTTTATTAAGAGTGTGTGAACTTAGGTCAACTTAGTCAAAATTATTAAAATTGACAGAAATAGTCTGCTTTGCAAAATAAACGTACAGACGATAGTGAAATACATTGATGATAATATTATTATATTTTATGCTTAGATTAATAATTAAAAAGTTATTACTTTCTAAAGATGGGTTTTATATAAAGTGAGTGAAGTTTTTACTTAATACAAAAGTTGAAGAGATTTGTTTTAACAGAGTTGTAAGTTAGAGTAATTGGAGTGACTTTTCCTTATAATCACATGATATCACTTCTGATACCATAACTGTTATTAAGTTTATGCAAAATTATATATAATAATATTAAAGCCTTATTGGAGCTAACATTACTGAAATACAAATTTCTTAAAGTGAAAGTTTAAGAAATTTGTATAAAATAACTAAAAAATGAATGTTTAATGATGCCATTTACTTTTGTAGGAATAATTATACATTTCGAAGAAACATAGAGTTGCCTATACTTCAACTATGTCAGAATGTTCACAAATCTGTTTTTATCGAAATAGTTCCATCTAGAATTAGGTAGGTTGAACAGACTGAATCAATGTCTGTCTTAGTCGTTACATCGGTAAGCGGCATCAGCTAAAACAAAGCCCTAAGAATTGATAATGAGTCTGAAACTATTGTCGATCTTAATTGAGACATTTTAAGTGGTCTATGTAGGAGTTGCATGCAATGAATGTTGGATATGACCCGTAGATCACAAAGGTGGTCACCGGCTAGCTCCACCCGTTCTTTAACACAAGGCTTGACCTGGTTCACTTCGTCAGTAGAGTTGAGTTTGTTGTGGGCCTCAGTAGCTTTGGTGATGCTTTCCTTCCGGAAATAGTTAGAGACTCTCCAGTGGATTTAAGATACCAACTCATGCAGAAAATAGTACCCACAAGTGTACCTTCTAAAAGGAGACATCTATATGATTAGAACAACGCGGAAACGTTATCAACCTACACCCTCTATCGTCACGACAAACTCAAATATCCATATAGAGGATGACATTTTCCTTATAGAGTAAGTTAATTAGAACGGAAGATGTTTCTACAGCAATTTTTTAAGATAACTTATCTTAAGAGATTTCATTGAGCTAGATCATACCATACGGTCAATTTGTTACATGTTTGTTGTATTTAGAAAAATACGAAAACTATTAAGATAATGTAACATAATACAAAAATGATATATGCAGAGTAATTTGTATTGTCGACCTATTAAAAGAATAATTTAAATTGAAAAGGGGTGCTCAACCTTTCAAGTAAGTTCAGAAGTTAATTTGTCTATCTTTTTAATTGACACAATAACTCAACGTTTGAAATACTATATTTTTCCGCAAAATAAAACATTGACAAACACATACAGTAGAGAATCGTATCGTTTGCATATGGATGCTTTTGCAGAAATTCGTGTAGTTACGAAATTGCGAGAATATTGATCGATGCACGTTTTTTTTGTCAAACAAACTTGGCAAGAGATAACTGGCTTTGTTTAATCAAGTGATCTTGTAGTGGCAAAAAAGATGGCGCACAAGTTGTTTGTATTATGTTTCTGTTGGAAATATTGTCTTGTTCGTAAAAAGAACTTATGCACCTTGACCATAATGATAACGTTGTTCGGATATGTGCAAAGTCGAAATCAACGGCCATTTTCTAAAACATGTGCTCTTCCGAAAACGTTACCTGTTATTTGACCTCTTAAATCATATTTTACGGAAATATAGGCCATCATATATTGCGACGGTTATTATAATACTTTTGTATATATATCGACGCCTCAGTCGAAGAAGCGGACAGTTCAAATTTTTATATGTATTTTACCGTATAAAAATTTAAACTATCCGTTTCTTCGACTAAGGCGGCGATATAATATTTTAATTTGTTGAAACGTCTCTAATTTGGAAATGTTCTTTGTAAGAAAAACTAAATAAATGCGAAATCAACGCGAATTAAAAAAAAAGGAACATGAAACAAAATATTATTAAATAAAGTCTAATAATAATGACTTAGAAGTTATCGCAACATCTAACTTTGAATAGTGGAATTTAATTCGGATTAAAAATTTCCTACTTTGAATTTTCGGTTGCTTTTCCACAAATCGACCCGATGAGCCAATTACATATACTGTAATAAATACTAAAAACTAGAATCGCTCAATTATATACGATCAACGTACAATTTTTCTACAAAACTGATATCTTTGGTAATATCCCACAATTTTTCCAAGAGAATCTTAATACCATTATTTTAATAAACCAATATATCGTCAGCCCAATGAAAAAGAGAAACATTTTCTTAATGAATAAATTAAGTTATTAATGAATAAATAAGGTATATTCTTTTATCTGACAATGTTGCCGTTTTTCACTGAGCGATGATATAATTTAAATATCTTAAAAATCTTAATTTTATTTATAAATTTAAAAAGAAATGTAATCTTTTTTTTAAACTTTATTATTTACTTTTAGAAGGAATTTCTTCTTTACATATACATTTCAATTTTCATTTTCGATAAATTTTCTATGAAGCAATTTAAGCGCGAACGAAATCTCAAGATTTTCTGATGAGTTTCGCAAACCGTCAGCTTGATGGCCGATGTCAATGCCAAAACAAATAACTCAAGTAGGATTTCTTGTACAGGCGGTAGTGATTGCGAGATAGAATGCAAAAATTTAAACATAAACAGAACTTTGGGTACCACAAAGTATATTGCGCTATTAAATTTATATTCCATCACGATATTCCTGAATATACCGCGTAATAAAATATTGAGATAAAAATGACTCGGTATTAATATTACTTAACAATATTCTACGATAATGCCCAGGAATTTTATTAGAAAGACCTAGAAGATCATTTTTTTCTTTTATATTCCTAACCTTCCTTTCTTTCTATCCCTCATCTTTCTCAAGTGTCTCACCTATGACACTTTAAGACATGTTTCCGATAATACGTGACGTGAATGAAGCAAACGAGCGAGGACCGTAATAGACCGATCCGATCGGGCGGAAACGCGCAATGACAAACAACGTATCGGATCATCGTCGTTACTTTAATGATTGACGTCAATCTCGATCCAACGACTTGTCTCTATCGGATTCAATCCATCATGTGCCAGCGACTGTCATTCGAAGCCAAGAAAATGAAGCCGAGATATTTGAAGCGACCCGGCAATTTAACGAACACCTTGGTGTTCTTTCAATGAACTGATATCAAAAGGTCGTTTAAGTCACGAGCAGAACAAAGTATAGTGAGTTCTTCGACTAAAGCATAGACAGTGATAGTTAAGCGGACGAAACAAATAAAAACGGCACAAAGAAAGATAAAATACTGAAAGAAAAGGTAAAAAAATGAAAATGTTAATTAATTAAAAAAATCACTGTATTTCCAACAAAAATTTATTTAACTTTTGAATAAATTTTATTTATTCATTTTGAATATGATTTATTCTTTTTCATTCTGTAGAATGAAATACTTCATGTTAATATAGTCAAGTGATTGTATAAAATTATTCGCATTTGACACATTATTTTCTTATTATATTGAGAATATTTATATCTTGTTACGTTACAAATACATATGTTTCTATCAAAAAATAAATAATTTTACAAAAAACTAAATTTATTCAAATAATAATTCTTTGTCCTGTATTGCTAACTTTCAAATTAATATTTCTGAAGAAAATTTATAAAGACCAAGCTCTGATGTATAAACTAGTATCGTATCGATTTATATATGAAAATAGATGCATATTTCTATATACATAATTTGCTTGAACACTGAATATATTTCGTTATTTTTAAGCTTATTATTATTTATGATACATTTCTGATTCTTTACTGGATTTATTGATGCAATAGTGCAATATTAATTAATTATAATTCAAATAAATATACAGAAATAGATTTATTAGAACTTTGGACATGTAATATAATATACCCTAACGGAAGAAAAAAATATATGAATATGTGCACATATATCACCAAAGTTATATATATTTAATATATTTTAGTCGCAAAAAGCTATATATTTTGACATACATTTTGATATATATTTTTTTCCGTGCAAAGTGTAAAGTTATCTTCTACTATTATATAATCATCATTAAAATGTTACAATAACATACATATATGTTATTGTAAACGAAAATATATTTTGAATTTTATATTAACATATTGATTTATAATTTTTTTTATTTAAGAATTCAATTTACTTACCAATTTAATCAGTAAGTATGAAATATCAATAATAAGTAATATTAAAAGTTCAAATTAATGTTTGGTTAAATTTTATATTGGCGTATTTAAACAATTATAAACTCTAAAATTAAAAAAATGTTTAAAAAAATCGTAATTAATAATTTATGTTACATTTTATGCATAATTAAACTGTTAAAAATGGGTATCTAGGTTTATCAAAATTGGTTTACAAATTGTTGTACAATATTTTGCATCTAAATATTGATACCCACAAGGACGAAAATATATTTCTCAAATTATATATGAAATATATAATTTCTGGCCGTTTAAGTATATAAAATATTAATTCAATATATTTTTGGGAGTGTCTATTGGCACGTTACCCGTTTGCTAGTTTACTCGTGCACCCGTGCCTCGGTTAACATCGTCTAACCGTGTCACCAGTTTCACGCGCGTCAGTTTTTATCCGTTCGTCTCATGTCACCGAAACATGTGTCACCAGTCTCACCCGTGCCAGTTTGCCCGTTCGAAGTGTTTCACTGGTCTCACCCACGCCAGTTGGCCCGTACTGCCCGTTTCACCAGTCTTACCCGTGCCACTTTGCCCGTTCTGCCCGTGTCACCAGTCTAACGCGTGCCACTTTGCCCTTTCTGCCCGTGTCCTGGGACAAAGCTTGTTTTTGTTACCCACCTAGCAAATCCTAGCAATGATGGCCCAACTGTTAGTTTACTATTGGTGCTTGCATGATTGTCCAAGCTACCGGGTTCTGTACGTTTAAAAACTAGCAAAACCAACCTTTGTGCCCAGGGCTGTCGGTTCTGTACGTTGAAAAACTAAGAAAACTAATCTTTTTGCCCAGATCACGCGGTTCTGCAAGTTCGAAATACAACAAACACAAGTCGAATGGGCAAACTGGCATGGACGAGACTGGTGAAATGCGTCGAACGGGCAAACTCACACGGATGAGACTAGTGAAACATGTCGTTGGGGAAAATTGGCACGGGTAAGACAGGTGACATGGGCAGAACGGGCACATGGGCACCGGTGAAGCTGGTGACACGTGTATCGGTGACATGAGACGAACGGGTAAACTGGCACAGGTGAGACCAGTGAAACAATAGACAATCCCATATTTTTTATATATTTTTACAAATATGTTTTCGATCGTGTGGGTGTACTTTCGGTTTGTAGACTTAATCATCCATTTAAAAATTCATTGCACATTTAGCATCTAAAACCAACAAGAAAGTTCTCTAGCTCATAATTTTGTAAGGTAACTTTACGTTATTAGAGTTTATTTTTTTAGTATTATTTTTTATTTAAAAATTAAATATTCTTGTATTTTTTCTTTGGCAATGTCAGCAGAGTCACATTTTCTAGGATACTACTGATTATACGTTAAATTCGTCACTGTTTCTCGTGACACTGAACACGATGGAGTTTATTCGCTTTTTATAGTGCTTCGTTTTACCGCCCTGTCGACCAGTTTCCGACTGATTCAAAAATCTGCATATGCCAATGTAGACTGGTGAAGTCACGATCACGAGTACCGAGTAACGATGTAAATGAGTGTTTTATTTTACATACGAATGAACTGATTTCATTGTGTTTATTTGAACGAAATATACGTATATTAAAAAACGTACTTTTTCGATGCAGACCAACACTAAAAAGGAAATGATATTCGCAGAATATAGTTCAATACAGTTTCCAAGAAAAATATTAACTAATTTGTTCTGATAATTACATTTCACTAAAAAAATTGAAGAGTAAAGTTAATCTGACCTTCATTTAGCAACCATTATGCTCTATAAAAGTCTAAATTTTAATATGATTAGACAGTGGAGTTAACACATAGAATTACGTAAGAATTAATTTTTAAATATTGCAAATCAGATTTCGATCCTAACAAAAAACTGATATTATACGATTGTATGATACATAATTGAATAAGATATTAATATATTAAACACATATTAGTGGATATGTGTTTACTTAAAATATACGTTTGTATATTTGTGAAAAATAGGCACTCGTCACAGTCAGCAAACGTGTTGCAAGTATAAATGCAGATAACCCGTAATTACAGTAACTCAGTACGAATTTCGAGCGAAAGCTACGAAATCTGTTGCCGAGAAGGACACTTTAATTTAATCGGACCAGTATGATACACCACAACATGCCATGCTACGTTATTACATTACACAGTTCCAGAATAACCTGTATGCCTTTATGGCTAAAATAAGAAGAAGATACTCAATTATTCAACTTGTATGCATCGTTGTTAATTAAAGATTCATATGATTATTTTTTGGATAATTACAAATATATATTCTTTTTAATTTAGAGAAATGTTATGTCGATGAATTAGTGAATAAACGTGTGTGCATAAACGAATTAGTGAAAAACGTAAATCAATGACAATCATATAAACATTGTGAAAATGTAATGATATTTTGAGTAAGAATTATTTAAAATATGAAATTGTATTGTGTCAACTTTAAATCAATTTTAAGAAACAAGATTATAAATTGTTATATGAATAATAATAATAATACAATATTCACTTCTTTACTATAATGTCGAAGTTTGACAGTCGAATTATGAATTATTATATGTTTTATACAAAATTATTATGTATAGTTTGCTAAGTATAACAATAAAATTATTTGTAATGGACGGTTCTTGATCGTATTTTGCTTCAATTCAGTGTAAAGTGATTGTAATTGCTAATGTATTCCATTATATTTGAACTATTTCTTATTATTATAATGCACATTAATTTTCAATATTGTACTTGATACGGCCCAGAATAGGCTTGATACTGGTAACACATTCTACCAGTAGACCAGTGCTGTGCCAGACTTGAACCGCAGTTGTTCGTTTCTCACTGGGATGTATTATATTTCAATAGAATTGTATACTTATTATCTAACTAATATATATAAATATGAAAGTATGTTTGTTTGTTAGTTAGTTTGTTTGTTTGTTTGTTTATTTGTTTGTTTGTTTGTTTGTTTGTTTGTTCGAGCATCACGCAAAATCTACCGAACCGATTTTGCTGAAATTTTGACAGGAACTAGCTGAAACTGTCAAAAGTGTCGTAGGCTATATAAAATAGCGATATATAAAGTAGTTTTTGAAAAAAACTGTTTTTCTCGATTTTGGATCTCCCCCCTTAGGCGGTTATCAGGGGGTTATCAGGGGGTTGGTAGGAGGTTGTCAGGAGGTTATTTTTGAGGTTGAGCGTAGGTTCTCAAGAGCTTTGCGAACAATGTTTTAAATAAGGTCAAATATGGTCCAATTAAGGACAAATATGGTCCCAATAAAGACCATATTTGTCAAGCCTTTTTCTATTTCGGGTGGCCTTATTAAAGCCACATATAGTAATTAGAAGGTCAAATATAGCCCCAATAAGACCGAAATTGTTGCCAATAAGGCATCCTGATTAT
>JABFPJ010006638.1:0-10704 GCA_022817425.1 Gryon sp. ZL-2020
TCGATTTTTTTTCTAAATTTCATTTTTGATAATTTTTAAAATTTTTGTTAGTTTTGTTAATTTATTTAAATTTTAATTTTGTCTGTTTTTTCTAAGTTTTATTTTTATTAGTATTGTTTATTTGTTCTTAATTTTAATTCTTTATAGTATTTAAAATTTAGTATATAAAATATATTTTATAATATACTTATTAATACTCTTTTCAAATTTCCCGCCTTTTTATATAATTAAAGTTTAAAGAAATTTGATATAAAAAGCAAAATTAATCATTTGAGAACTGAGATAGAAAGCAATTATCTGAAATCAAAAGTGTGATAAAATGCAAATAATAATTGATGTTAATTGCAATAAAATGCAAATATAGTATAACTATAATTATAAAAGTAGTATAAACATCTAAATTTTTTAATGTATTCAAATATTTGCGCGTTTTTGAAGAAAGTAACATGAAGCGCCGTCTATACATGGTAAACACCGGCACTAGAGGTTCATAAAATGTTCATCTTATAAAAAATATTTTATGGTTAAATTTAGAAAGTGTGATAAAATACAACTTTGAGAAATTTGAATAATGATAAAAGCCCAATATAATACAATGAAAATGCGTTAAAATACGAAACTTAATATATTGGCATTGCAATTTAAAATAAGAGTGTTAAAATAAAAATTTGATTAAATGCTATTGTGAGAAAATAAAATTCATGATAAAATACAAAATTGTAAAAATAAGAATGTGATAAATTGTGAAAAGAAGACAACTACAACTGCAGTATATTTAAAGAATATAAATATAAAATTGTGATGAAATGCAAAATTAATTATTTCAAAGCTGAGATACAAGGGAATTATTGGAACTCAAAACTGTGATAAAGTGCAACTCTTACAAAATGATAGTCGGGACAAAATTCAAGTATTATAAATAATTAATACATTACAATGCAATATTTCTACTTTTTAATATGACAATGAAACTCATGATGAGAAAATAAAGGTGTGGTGTAATGAGAATCCGACTGAATAGCAGTTTTGATATAATGGACATATTTATGCTAAATTGTGTGATAAAATTTGAAAAATGGAAAATAAAAGCGGAGAAGAAATGAAAATACGATAAAATAAATATATGATTACAATTGAAAGAGATAATCTGAAGTCAAGATGGAAAAATGATATAATAAATTGAATGTGTTCTAACATGCATATAACAGACAATAGTAGTTGGTTTCGAATATAAAAATGATAAAATAATGATGAGATAAAAGTAAAAGTCATAATATTTAAATGGAAATGAAATGCTTCTACAGGGTGATTGAAAATTAATGATTAAATTAACTACAAGCCCAGTAATGTAGTAGTTCACTAATAGTAAGGTAGTAGTTCGTTGGTGGTGGTAGTAGTTGTTAGTTATTCGTGGTAGTAGTAGTAGTAGTCAGTAATTCGTAAGAGTAGTAGAAGTAGTAGTAGTTAGTAGTTCATAGTTGTAGTAGTAGTAGTTAGTAATTCATAGCAATAGTAGTAATAATAGTTAGTAGTTCGTAGTAGTTTGCGATGGTAGTAGTTCGGAGTAAATCATGGTAATCACAAGTAGTTCGTGGTGCTAGTAGTAATAGTAGTAGTAGTAGTAGTAGTAGTAGTAGTAGGAGTTAGTAGTTGATCGTAGTAGTAGTTGGTAGTAGTTCGGTGTAAGTCGTAGTAGTTGCAAGTAGTTTGTGGTAGTAGTAGTAGTAGTAGTAGTAGTTGGTAGTAGTTCGGAGTTAGTCGTAGTACTTGAAAGTAGTTCATAGTAGTAGCGGTTAGTAGTTAAAAGTAGTTCGTAGTAGTAGCGGTTAGTAGTTAAAAGTAGTTCGTAGTAGTAGCGGTTAGTAGTTGGTAGTAGTAGCGGTTAGTAGTTGATATTAGTTCGGAATTAGTCGTAATAGTTGAAAATAGTTCCTAGTAGTAGCGGTTAGTAGTTTGTAGTAGTTCGAAGTTAGTCGTAGTAGTTGAAAGTAGTTCGCAGTAATAGCGGTTAGTAGTTAGTAGTAATTAGTAGTACTAATAGCTAGAAGTTAATCTTCATTAGCAGTAGATAGCAGTTGATCGTAGTAGTAGTGGTTTAGTAGTAATCTTTCGACTTTTTGTTTAATTTTCGACATTTTGATGAAGGTGATATTTCTATGCGCCGCTCACGCTCTTTATAATTTTCTCATTTTTAGTAAACAAAATTAACCATGCTTATTTGCTTGAAGAACAATAATCAATAATTTTTCTTTAAAGCATTCATTTCAAATATGAAAAACAGAAAATGAACATAATATTTTTTAACATCAAATGTTTTAAATGTCTTATTCCTTTAGAATTACTTCTTCTTCGTAGATTTTTTCTTTGACGCATTATAGCATTTATTTTTAATAATCGTGTTTACGATTACGTCGTCGAAAACTTCGGCAAAATCAGTTTTCAGTTTCTCTGGAAATTATAAACAAATAATCGTAAAAAATTTATACACGAAAAGGTATATATTGTGTACTCGAAAAGTATACAGAAAAGGAAAACAATTGTCTCAGCCAGACGAATTTTAGAATAGCTAATTGTTTATTATATACAATTTATATAGTACGATGCATATGAATCGCTTTCCTTAAAATAAGTTGTTAACTTTTTCATATTTATTATTTACTTTTTATTGTCATCACACGAATCGTATCAAGTTGGGCTTTTGCAGGTAAACCTCGATTTTTGTTGAAGTGTGTTTGCCTGCCAGTTAAAGTGGAAGTGGCCAATTCTTTTTTCGTGAAAATTTTATCAATTAATTTGCCATTTTCAATTTTGAACATCTTAATATTTTCTTCACGATCAGGAATCAGTGATTTCTAGAAAATGTGTAAAAATGCAACTTCAACAGCATTTTAATAATCAAACAAAGATAATCGAGTGGCGTTATTATTGACCAACCGAGAGGCGACAATATGATAAAAAGAATCAAAATTAGAAACCTAGTGAAACAAACAATCTTGATATAACACGGATGTAATCTGGACGCATTTATCCAAATTATACCCAGACTAATTTTTTAACGCGGGAAAGAAAGCATCTTACAGTAGACATTTTTGTTTGTGGAGATGGCAATTTTGTGGGTGGAACTTGTGTCAGTGGAATGTTTGGACGTGTCGAAGTGTCACTTTGAAGTGATACTTTGAAATCAGACCTTTCAATCGTAGTTGCCATATCGTCAGCAGAATCGACACTTTCGTCGTCTGATACAATGGACATCTAAATAATGAATTTTTTAAGCATAATTATACTTATAGATATAGTAGAAATGTAGTCGGGCTTGCGATAACAGTAACATGGCCAATTCAATTTCTAGTAGGCTTATGTTGAAAATAAGACGAAAACAAACATTTAATTAATTCAAGTTAATTATGAATAATCTTAAAACTTGTTAAGATTTCTTTTGTATACTTGGCTTGTCATTGCGGGTGGCATTCTCGCAAATTTCGATTTTTCTTTCAGTTTCGCATCATGCTGAGACGACAATGTGCTCGAACATGCTATATTATAAATAAGTTTAATTGGCAGTTGATTATATAAGATTTTAGTATCAATTTCTTAAAGTGAAGAAATTTTTATTTGTAAGATTTTTTTATCTAGAATTTGAAGATACATTTTAATATAATTGAAAATCTTAAGAAAAAATATGTTTACATTTATAAAAAAGCAATACCTTCCAATTGATCAAAAGTTTTCTTTAATTTTGTAGTTTTCTAATTTATCATTTGAAAAAGATCCTCGGACAACCTCTGAATGTCCTGAAGTTCTAAAATTTTCAATGTAACAATTATACAGATTTGGTCTTAATATGCATTTATATTCTAAATGGATTAGCAGAAATTATATAACTTGAAAGCAACAACGAAATCGAAACAGTTAAAATGTAATAATTTTAACTCTTTCAAATATGTAATGTTAAATTTTACTTTTCGTAAAAATAAAAAAATACTGATTTACTTTTTCTCATTAATTTACTTAAAATACAAGAATTATTCATTCATATTTCCTCATTAATTCTTTTGTTTTTCGTAAAAAATTTTGAAATTAAAAAAAATTGGAAAAATTGTGAAAATGTCGTACATTCATTAAAAAGTCTAAAAATCATAAAAATTACGAAAGTTCATGAAAAATCGCAAATTCGTCAAAAAGTCGAAAAATAGTAAGAATGTCGATTTTTCAACCACAAAAAAAGAAAAAAATTATTCATTCATTCATTTAAAAAATTGTATTCATACATACTTCCTTGTTCATTCAAAATGAATCGATGTTGTCGATTTTGATTTCTCAAAGACATGTTTTCTCGCTTTAATGTCCATATCATTTGGACCAGATGCTCCCTTGTCAATAAAAAGAGATAGCTGTCATCATCAACATCAATGATATCTTCGTTAAAGTTCATAGAATGAACACTCATTGCAAATAAAATTAACCGTGTCTCTTAATGTCGCAAATTCTATTTTGCAAACTCTCGACAACAACTTTGATTTTACGTCAACCTCCAAAAAAAAAGCTTGTTGTCAATAGATGTGAACATTAACTAACTTCAACATATTCATTTTTTAAGAGTGTATTTCTTATTCTAAAATTCATTATTTAAATTTTTCATATTATAACGCAAATAATTAAACGCTTCTATAACTTTATTCTTTTCGTTGCATTTGCGAAATAAGAAACATTAAATATATATATATTTTTCATTTTTAAGATAAGAGACTGTCTGTCTCTTATCACATAAAACACCATATATTTTTATTTCATATAGTCTGTATATATATCGCAAAGGCGATGCAATAGCCTTTTAAATTCATGACTGACAAAGGCGCAAAGTGATTCGATTTCTTATAATTCGGATTCCGAATGCTGACCAACTACTTTAAAACGTTTATCCGTAACCATTATAGTAATTAATATAGTTAGAATAATAATAAACTTAGTGCACATTAAAATATGATACAAATATGATTAAATATTACTATGTTTTGAATGAAACAGAACATTTTGTTCAAATACTGAAAATGTACGATGAATACAGAAAAATATATTTTTGTTACATTCTTTTTTATGAGCGTATTAAAAAAATTGCTATAATATGTAAGAGATTTACTTTAAAATTTGAGCAGAAAAGGTTTTTATGAAAAAACACATTGTATTGTATTGTATATTAGGATATAACTTAAAAATTGTCATAAATTAAGATTATTCAATTTCACATTCAATTTTTTATACATAGTAATTTTTTATGCTTGAAAGTATAGTATGAACATTGATAAATCTCCGTTAAAGATGCGTGAAGAAAGTATGTAGGAATAGATTATAATTATTTTTTGAATAAACATAAATAGAATGTTGTTGTATCAAAAAAAAACAAAACAAAAACAAAAACAAATGATGTGAAGTTTGCATTCATACATTCTAAGCTGTCATAGATTTTTGTTATGCAAACTGCATTCGTTTCGTGCGATAAGCTCACTAAAGCTAACTGTTTAATTATATTTTTAATTTTAATTATTAATTACATTTGTCATTGTGTTTGTAATTTTAAATTTTTTATAAATTATTTATACAATTTTGATTGTCAATTGGATACATTTAAAATTAAGCTTAAGTTTCGTCCAAAACAACATGGTCAGGTATTGCAGAGATGAATACACTGATATGTTGCGAATTCTGTTGGAAGTAAATGGTGATGTTTATCAAGCATCGCAAATTTACAACCATCAATTTCCGGAATGCCAAAATAGGCCGACAGCTAGAAATTTTACACGGCTATTGCGACGATTTGAAGCTACAGTAATCTTTCGCCAATTTCATAATTCCTACTATCAAACTTCAATTCAATTGGCACTTGGGCACTCGGACACTTGGCGGGAAATGTAGTGGGAAATGTAATGGGACACGTGAAGGGGAACTTGACGACATTTGGCGGGGCACTTGATGCGACACTTCGTGGGGCACGTGGTAGGACATGAGATGGGACACTTGCCAAGGTACTTGACGAGTCATTTGACAGGGCACCTTGTGAGGCACTTTGTGGGGCAATTTGTGGGCTACTTGGTGGGGCAGTTGGCGGGACACTTTGCAGGGCACTTGGAGGGGCACCTGGTGGGTCACTCGGTGAGGCACTTGGCGGAGAATTTGACAGGACACTTTGCGAGGCACTAGTCGACGCACTTGGCAGAGCATATGGAGGGCACTTGACGGGACAGTGGTGGGACACTTTGTGAGACACATCAGGACACTTTACGAGACAATTGGCGGGCCATTTGATGAAAGTCTTTTCTCATACGAGCCGGGTACAATTTGGGCAATTAACAGGGAACTAATTGCACAATAGCAATAAGCTTTTAGCATTAAACTTTATTGAACAATAGCAGGAAGCTATATTTTGTTTATCTTGTTATACTCAAAACTATAGTCCTAAATGTGTTTTGAAGATAATTTGAAGTTAGTAGGCGCACTTCAGACACTTGTCATGAAGTGCAAAATTCTTAGCAATAGTTATATACCATATCGAATAAGCTCTTCAAAATAATTTTTCATATTCAATTCTTGCTTTTGATGCATCTATTTTGTATCACACTTTATTTTTATATTATTTATGTTATTTTAACCTTGCACTATTCGCAAATTTTCTTGTATCTTCGTTTATCAACAAAAACGTCTCTCGGTTTTCCTTGTCATTTGATAACGAGTCAATTAGATCAGTAGAAAATTTACATTAAATAATAATTGTTAATTAATTATGTATAAGGTGAAACGAAACACACCCGGAAGACGCACAACATCTTGTACTCCTGCCAATACAAATGCAGTTATTGCAGAAGTCACAGCGAATCCGAATAGAAGCATTCGAAAAATCGCGAGACGTTTGAATCTCACGAATTACTGCGTTCAGAAAATTTTAAAAAAGGAAGGATTACACGCTTACCACTACCAACCTGTACAACGTCTACAGAAAATAGACTATGAAAGTCGATTGAATTTCTGTCGATGGGCTATTGAACAATTTGAAGCAGACAACAACTTCATTAGCAAAGTTTTTTTTACGGATGAATGTATTTTCACGAATGAAGGGCTATATAATAGAAGAAATTTTCACTTTTATGCGCACGAAAATCCACATTTAGTATATGAAAAGAATTTCCAGGTGTGAATTAAAATCAATTTTAAATGTAAGTATTAAGGTTATTTTTAGATTTTGATACACTCAAAACCTTCATTGTAATTTTACACGCATTATACTGTACATTTTATGCACACATTTTAATAAAATAGCGAAAACCATTTAAATTTACATTACTTTATATGAATTATACTTTTTAAGAAGTAAATGAGAGTTTACTTTTAAAACTACTCGCACGGTTGTCGTTAAACGTCTCACTTCGATAGTTAAACGATCGAAGTATTACAATTAGACTTTCACACAATATTTACTATTTACTGAGCAGAAATTCATCAAAAGAATGTGAAATTTAATTGAAATTGTACAAAAATTGCATTAATATTCGTAAATTCCAGCCAAATATATCAAATATTGAGAAAAAGATTACTGCGAACACATGATTAGTCAGATACATAGTAATTTTTGATCAGTTATTTTTATACGTGTAACTTTACAATGTTATGTTTTGAGAAAAACATGAAAAAAAAAGATTTAATGCAATATGTATTCAAATATTCAGGATCGTAGAAAAATTCATATCTGGGCTGGAATTTTCAATGAGCAAGTGATTGGTCCAGAAGAATTACCACAAATTATCGGGGGTGAAGAATTCTTAGAATTTCTTCAAAATAATTTTGAAAATCTTCTGTTGGAAATCCCACAAAATGCTGCCAACGAAATGTGGATTCAATTAGATGGCGCTCCAGCCCACTTCAGTCGACAAGTGCGTGATCATTTAGATGAACGATTCCACAATAGGTGAATTGGTCGCGGCGGACCTATAATTTGGCCACCTCGTTCTCCAAACCTGAATCCACTTAATTTTTTCTTTTGGGGATTTATAAAAGATCGGCTTAACTTCAACGAATTTGACACAATACGTGATCAAATCCAAGAAGCTATCGACGCCATAACGCCAGAATTGCTTGGAAGGGTTGCCAGAAATTTTATAAAACTGTGCCGGAAATGTATCCGAGAGAATCGAGGTCATTTCGAACATCTCCTAAAATGTAATTTTTAAAAATCCAAAATCCAAAATCCAAAAACCAAAATGCAAAATGCAAAATACAATATGCAAAATGCAAAATGCAAAATCCAAAATCAGATTACAAATTACAAAACGTAAAATCAAAAAAAACAAAACCAACAATCTACAATATAGTTAAATTTTGCAAATTGCTAATTACAGATTGATTACACTGAAATTTAAGTGCAACAAAATTAAACAAAAACTGTAACTACAGATAGCTGATATCAAATTCGATAAAGGTACTTTCTTGGTTTAACAGTTTCTACCTATCAGTCTACTCGCGCAAATGTTCTAGCTTGCGAATTTACATTGTTATTTATGTCATATGAATATAATACTTTTATTAATCGGTACTTATCTTATTATTATACGTAATTAAAAATAATTCTCGTGAGAGGTGGTAATTACCGGCCAATTCGTTCTGAATCACGTACTTAAAATTTCAGTGCATCTATTTATATTCTTATAATTATTTGTCTATTTTCGAAAAAAAATATTAATAATTTTACATTTGCAGATACATAACACGTAGGAAATGCGTGGATGATTTCAATAGATCAACATAATTCGTAGCAACCAGAAGCACATCCATTGGGTTTTCTAATGCATGTTTCACGATTTTTTTATATTTTAATTTTTTTTTTTAATGATTAATGTTTTAATGTTTTTTCTATTCGATTCGTAAGCTGTGAGTGATTCGTATATAGTTTCACGTTGTGTTCTATACCATTTAAATAAAAGTTTTAAATGATATTTGAGTTTGTTTATGGTGTTTATAATGTTATATCGTAGTTATGTATGTATCAGTGTTTATCGGTGTTGGGCCTGTTCGGCCAAGATCACCGTCGTGTGTTTATACCGAGTATGTTCATACTACGTTTTCGTAGTCAAAGTCGACAATCGAATCCGAGGCTCCCATATTGCGCGGCGTCGAGACCGGAAATTTCGCATATTCCACGAACTGTATGACTACTAAAAATTAACTACTACTATCGCCAACTACTAACTACTACTACTACCAGGAACTACTTACAACTACTACGAACTACTTATAACTAGTACGAACAACTCCTTACTACTACTACCGACAGTAGTAGCTAGCTACTACTAACTACTACTACTACTGCTACTACGAACTACTTGCAACTACTACGACTGAATCTGAACTATTACCACGCCAACTAGTACAAACTAATAACTACTATTACTACCACCACCACGAACTACTTCGAATTACTATGATTTACTCCGAATTACTACCATCGCCAACTACTACTACCACCACGTACTACGTGCCCCTACCTTGAGTTACTCCGAACTACTACTAACTACTAACCACTACTACTACGAACTACTTTCAACTACTACGACTAACTCTGAACTACTACCAACTACTACTACCAACTACTTGCAACTACTACGACTTACACCGAACTACTACCACCGCAAACTACTATCAACCACTAACTACTACTACTACTACTATTACTACTACTACTAATTCTACTATTACCTTACTATTAGTGAACTACTACATCACTGGGCTTGTAGTTTATTTATATCGTTTATTTTCAATCACCCTGTATGATGAAATATATGTGTGATAAAATGCAAAAATGATAACTTGAAAGCGTTGATAACATTGCAGTATCATTAAAGAAAAGTGTGAAGAAATGTGAACTATTGATAATGTTAATTGTGAGAGAATGAAGATATAATAATATAAAACTGATATAAATTTAAATGATAGATAATACAAATTGGTAAGAACAGAGAGTATATTAACGATCAATTGTGATAAAAAGCAAAAACTAGAAGGCAACAGATACATTAAAATACAAATATAATGAAAAAAAGTATCACAATGTGAAATGCAGATAATTAAAAAATTATTTTTAAAATAAATTTAATATAATTCAATAAATAAAATGCATATATTTAGTAAATTGACAGATTCGATAATATTTATGTACGATGAATAAAAGTATCAGATATGCAAAAAATATAGTTCAGAAGCTATGACCAACTGCATTATATTAAATAACAAATATGATAAAATGCAAATGTGATAAAACTAAACTTTTGATAAAATGTAGACGTGATAATTAAAATAGTCTGCAAATTCAGATTTGAGAACATTCCACGTGCGATTAAATGTGATATTGAAATCGAATACAATGTGATGAGAAACAGAATAATAATTTTGCTTATAAAATAAAACACAAGTATGATAAAATGAGAGTTTGATATAATATTAATATAATATAATTATACAGCAACAAAAAGTAAGTATGATTAATTCTAATTATGATACAGTGAAAAAAATTCAATCCGAATGTTGAGATAAAGTTTCTCTAAGAAAATAATAGTGTTTTACAATTGATATATAAAATAATGATTGTTTTAATTTTAAATAAATTTTACAAAAAGTACACGTGATAAAATTCAAATATTACAAGGTCTAAATGTGATAAAATGC
>JABFPJ010006639.1:0-10703 GCA_022817425.1 Gryon sp. ZL-2020
TTACATTTTTCCTATAGTTGCAGAAATAAAACTGAAAACATGCTTGATGTGTCATCGTTGCTGTAAACTATAGTAATTATTCCAACAAATTTCCCTTTGTGTATGTGTTACAAAGAGTGTTTGAAAATGTTCATCCGAGCATTTAACTTCTTATGAACGTTTAGTTTTTTTCTACCCATTCAACAAAGTTTTGTCGTTGATAGCAATTGAACCGCCGTTCTCATAAGTACGAAGTTCCGCGCGTAACTACTGATCCACTGAAACATAAACAGTGGCTAACGTCGTATTGAAGATACGACTCAAACTTCATTTGTCATATTTTAATATTAAAATTACTATACCAAAATAAGTCTTATAATTTCTGTTGAATGATAATGTTTACTTCCTGTACTTACTAAATTTCACTATACTGCCTTACAGAAACTATCATAAATATAGGAATTCTTATTAAATTTTACTTTAAAATCACTATTTAACCAAAAAAGTTAAAGTCCAGATTACTTGACAGTCTAATAATTTTTTCTTGTACTCCCTGTAGTTTGTACTGTATTTTTATTGTCCGTGTATGAAATTTCATATAATATTGTTTCTAATTTATTATAGAAATACTGTTGCCCAGTTCATGAACTGGACAAGAAAAATCATTGTCCATTTCATGAATTGGGCAATTTTACAATTGGGGTGTAACATATATACGTGTTTACTGAGTAATCTAACAGTAGTTGTACTACTACTGTTGGACTATTAAAAACAGATTAATACTTTTATAATAATTTTAAATCCGTTTCCTATAAAACTTGCTGAACTTGCCACAATTTTTAAAGAAAATTGCTCATATATTGATTTCATCCAAACGGTATTCGATTTGTCTATGTTTTAGTTAAAATTTAAGCATTCTCGTTCAAAAATGTGGAAAAATAACAAGTGGTAACCATTTGAAATAAATATGTACATTTGGCGCCTTTTTTTAAATGCTTTGAAAATCTTAAACATTATTAATTATCTACTTTTATAATATTATAATTTTTATGAATTCGGTTTTGAGATTGTATTAATTGTTTTGGTAATGAAATCTTCACTATACTTTAAAATAAAATTATTTGTAAAGTTTATTTCAATATGTAATTTTAAATCAACTAGTAGAAAATAATAATATACTTTTAAAACTACATCGAAATACAATGTATCCTGCTTTCCGACAAACTTTTTCGAATTTTGACACAAAATTCGAAAAAGTTCTTCGAAAAGATATATTCTCGAAAAGATATTCGAAAATATCGAAAAAAAGAGTATTTTAGTTAGAAAAATATTTAGTTCATAAACAAAAGTAATTTTTTCAGAATATAACAATTATCGAGTTGTTGTGAGAAATCATATTTTGAAAATATTAAAAAAAACGTCTTTAATTTACATTGTATAAATCTAGTAACATTTGCTATCCTAAATGTGCTTCTCTTGAATACTTAGTTCGACCAAAACGCTCTTAGAACAACATTCAATTAAAAAAATAAAAACATTTAACTTCGCACAATTACTGCATATGGACTTTTGTATTATATAATTTGTCTGCAAGTTTAATTATAAAGCCAAGGAAATGAAGATTAACAATTTTGAAAAAAGCGATCGAAGCGTAAAATAGGAATGATTGTATATTGAATAATTAGTTGTCTATGACTTGTTGGTTTGATTAAAGCACATTGTTGTCTTCGTAAGTTGCAAAGCTGCCGAATAAAATGCATTCATTGACGTGAAAACAGTAGAGTTGCACGCCCTGATATCAAGTCATCTGTTATGAGTCGGCTGAAAACCAACCAGGAGATTGTCTTGATGTTCGTACAAGTGGCACAAGTAAGGTATAAGGTGATTTTACTTGGAAGTGCAGCAGAGCGGATACGCGATAAGGGAGTCCACCCCTTCGAACTCTCCAATAAAATATCGTCTCTGTTAGTTCGTCGACGTAAATGTTGGCGAAATCATGGATGTACTTTTCACAATTTATTCAGCTATTTAGAGCGTAGTTGAGAGAATTAGCTTTTGGCAGGTGGCGTTATTGTAAGAAGGTCACGATGGTATAGAGAAGAGAAGAGAAGCGAAGAGCACAAGCCTGCACAAGCTTAAACCCGCTCTCGCTTCTCCTTGAATCCATTCCTTCATCAGACTTTCAATGAGACATTTACAACTGCTTTTTGGAAAGCTGGCGGCAGTTGGCGGATAGGGGAGCCACTCTTACACCATCAGTCCCCCAAAGTGCCAATCTAGCATTCCACGACTTTATTTAAAAGTCAATCGAAAATCACCACCAATGTGATATTACGATTGAACAATTGGTCCTCCAGTCACTACTTGGTCGCTGTTATTGCGCACTTCCAAACGTTTGATTTATTTATATTACAGATCGCACAATTATCATTCCATGTAAATAGTTTCATCTCAAATTATTATACCTAACCAGACAATTTAATCTCCAATCACTTTTTGTCCGCACATTTACCAATTCAAATATTTTTCTACGTATTGCGTTGTCAAATAAATAATTTATCATAAATTGTATTCACTCTCCGAACCTGCTATAATAAATCGTTTTACAAATCACAAAAATAAAAGCAATTTATTTTTTAAGTTTTTATTTTGTTATTTCTCATTTCATTTTCATTCATTTTAAATGTTTCTATTTAAAGAAAATAATTTAATTGAAACATTTGTTTGATACAAGAATAAACGCCTCAAATAAAAACGTAATATGTTTTCATCACATTTGTAAATATAATCTGTATGTTTTCCTAATGTAATAAATATTTTTTAAAAATAATTTTATACAAGTGGAAAATATCGATACAAATTAAATATTGCAGAATCATAAAACCCAAAACTCATAACCCGAAATTTAAATTAATAGTACAAAATAATGTGTCTACTTAAAAATTCTCGAAATAATATAAATCAAGAGACAGGGTAGTGTCTCTAGTCAAATTTTTTTTATCAGGCCATTTTAATATGAAAATAAATACTATTCTTAATATTTGTTCAGAATTAATGTATTTATTTATAAATCATTAGCAAACATAAAAGTTGCATTGAATACATTTTAGAATTATTTATAACTAGCTGAAGCCCCGGCTTCGCCTGGGCAAGACCCTGTAATCCCTTCCCTATGACCGTGGATGAGTCCTGACTAAATCCCTAGTTCCACCCGACATACTTTTATGGACCCTCCTTATGGATGCCCTATGAACCCCCTTATTACCCCTATGATCTGATTATGACTTCCTTATAGCATCCCCATAACACCCCCCCCCCCTCGAAGTGATGAAGCTATGACATAATAGTATATTGTACAACTATCGCCAACTGGGAAAAGTTGGCGATTCCACGAGCGTGTGAAATGACGTCACGAGCGAAGCGAGTGATGTAACACACGCTCGTGTGTCGCCAACTTTTTCCACAAGTCGTACACGATACTTTTTTCAACAAGGGCATTAAAAGTGGCCTGTTTTCTCAACTTTTTTTTCTGTGGGAAAAGTTAATTTTTTTTCGTTACTCGGGGAGAGAATAGTATATTTTTGTACTAGGGTGCTTGCGCCCGTGTGGAAAACGACATTTTTCTGCACGCGGGACAGTACGCAAAGTGGTGATTTTCCGCACTTATACGGAAAGTAGGTACTTTCCGTACGAGTGTCGTCAGGCACGAAAATCACCACTTTCAGTACTGCACAAGTGCTGAAATGCCATTTTCCTCCCTAGGGAGATTTAGGAAAATGACTTTTTTCCCTCCCTCGTAACGAAAAATATAGTACGCAACATGGGAGATGATCGGAAATTCGTTTCCCTCGCGGTTACAAACCGCGAGGGAAAAAAAGTGGACGAAAGTGGCACTTTCGTCCCACTTTTGAAGGAAGAAAAGACGTGTTTTTGATAGACGTGTTTGAAAAATTAATATATTAATTGTTATTCACATATAAATAACAAGTGGTTAAAATTCGTTAGTAAAGAAAAAATTATTTTTTGTACAAATCGATTTTTTATTCATTATTTCAAATAGAAATAATTAATAAATATTTCATCTTAATCTATTTGTATTTTTACTTAGCTTATTTCTCAGCTTCGCCAAAATTTAATGTAGATTTCTCTGATATATCCGTAAACAGGAATCGTACATCGTATAATTTCGGATTATATTAAGTAATAATATACATAAGCCCTAAGAGTGCCACTTCGTTTCACAAACCTTAATGAATCATTTCCTGAGTCTCGAGCGCTCGTACGTTAGAAGCTAATGAAGTTTTTTTTTTTTTTTTTGTGATTTTTATCAATCAAGTATCTGTAAAAGAGTAAATGGTCAATTTTTGTAATGTAATTGCGAAAAAATGATTGAGAATCCCTATAACATTCTTACAACATCCAAAACATCTGTGCAGGTCTGATGATATGTTTTTTATATTATTAATTTTACTAAAATTTTTTTAGAAAAATGTTACGCAGTACCCTATTGCGCATATTTTTAATGTCTACACAATAGTTATAAATAACGAATATATACAAATTCTTCTGATACGAAAATATTGTGCAGTTGATGTAAAGTTCAACTCATTCTACTACATTGTCGACCACACCCTCACTAGTAAGTGGAAATCGAATTAAGAATTGCAAAAGGTACTGAAAAGCCAATTTTATGTTTATAACAACATATAAGATATTTCTAATTATGTGTTTTACGTAAATAGCATTTAGTTAAATGTAATTCAATTACTTCTTTTCATTTTCCTTTCTCGCTATATATATATAGATATATTACCAATAAAGTATCTAATTAAACAAATTTTAGGCAAAGTATACAATCAATGAAAGATTAAATGATTTGCATAGACATGCTTGGGAAAAAATATCCGTTTACTTGTCATAGTACAAACGATACTTTTTGTCACAAGGAAGCCGAAATAGTATACTTTGCACAAAGAAAGATGAAAACAGAAATTCACCTCCCATGGTGCATACGATATTTTTCATTACAAAAAAACAGAAATAGTATATTATCGAAAACTCCCTAGGGAGAGAAACTGCGTTTTTGCAGTTTTTAATAAAAGAACTGGTTCTAAAAATTGCACTTTTATTCGTCTTTATTCTTTATCTATTATTTTTTAATTTTTATGATTTCTAATATTTTGCTAAAACTTAATCTTAACTTTGCTAAAATATTTATCTTAAACAATTTATCAATTTAACTTTAACATTAGATTAGTAATTAATTAAAATATAACTAATATTGTCAATAATATCAATATGCAATGTTATATTATGATAAGAGTCAAAGGAATTTCATTTCTTGACGTTACGAGCTGTGAATTCATTTTGATTAATATGCGTGTTTACTTAATTCAATTAATGCTTTTGTAATTAAACGAGTAAACCCCACAGCATACAAATGTCAAGTTCATATTTAGTTCAAAGTAAATGCAGGACATAGTAATAAATCAAACTGTTCGATCTCTTGTAAGGATATAAAAAATCCGCCGTTTTTGATAGTATACATTTTATTATTTTGTCTAAGTATATTCGTAATGAAATGCTTCTTTTGAGTAATACATACGTGCATAGAACTTTCTTTTATAATAATTTATTATGTTGTTATTACAGTGCACAATGTATTATTTTATGCACTGTTCATAGGAATGAAATATTAGTTTTTAAACTAATACAAATAATATTATATTCAAAATAATGAAACTGTATATAAAGTGTGTCATTTATTTGGATTAATCTAAAGAAAAAGTATAAACATTTTGTTTCATAATATGTTCACATACAAAACTTGTAGAACTATGCTTCTAGCAGAGTTAACAAATATTTCAAATGCGCACAGTATCAAAATATGTATTCAATTGCAATTACATCATACATGTGTAATTGAAATTGTTGGTATTTTTTCAAACTTGATAAATCGCACGATATTTTTAAAGATTAGCCTGATATTATTTAATGCATTACCATCGTAATAAATAAATAATAAAATTTTTGTTATCCATTATCAGAATATAAAAATTATTTATACACATAAATATATTTCACTGTAAAAATACTTATACTTAGACATATGTGGTACGTCAGTGAATAATTTGTAATCTTTTGCTATTCATTTATACAAAATATTTCGATTCGACAATTGCTTCATATCTTTGGTTTGTTTATATTCATTGAATGGTTATATATATATATATATATATATACATACATATTTTTACCACGAACTCATAGCTGAACCCATTTGTTGTGCCAACGGTGATGGTCCGCTGAAAAATAATATACACTGTAATTAATAAATATATAAAGTTAATAAATGTTCTAAATAAAAAATTAACTTAATTAAATTCACTTAATTAAAGTTCATGCAGTCCAATAAATTCTTAAAATATATGTAAAATGATAGCAAATATTTTATGTGCATTATACAGGGATCTGTGAGAATAATGCGGTTCGGATTCGATTCCGTTACATAACATGCTAATCTCGAGCCAAACCCGACCCAAATCTGAACCGAACCTGACCGAATATCAGAAACCCGACTTTTCCAGGTACTTGCATATGCCTAGTATTTTATTATATTAAAATTACAATTATAAATTTGCACTTAATATATGATTTAAAAAAAAATTTTCACCTCCAAGCAATAAGTGGATTGAGCCTTTCTGACAATCGTTGATAATTTCTTTCAAGTTCTCGCTGATAATCACGTTGATCAGGTCCAATTAAATTTTTATTCTTTTTCAATGCATCGAGACATTTTTTGGAAAAATCTTTGAAACATAAACGCAGTTTATGCTGCAGTCGAGATGGCTCCTCATTTGACTCCCGTAATCCCGATAAAAATACAACCGCAACTTCAGCGGGTCCTTGATTTACTGTTGTGCCAATACATCCTTGAAGAACCATTTGTAACATTTTTGGATCCGGAGGTTCTTGTGCTGTTGCTGCGGCGAGCTATTTAATCAAATTATATAATTATAATGATCTTTTTTACTATGTATATAAAATGAAATTATTGCATTGAAATCAATGTGCAAAATGTGAATTTAATAAGATTGGTTAATAAGTAAATTTAATGAATTGGTTAATAAAAATGTTTCACCTCAGCTGTTTTCTTTTGTATATCCTCAATAGCTACTTCGATAGGACACAGAACAATTTGCTTTTTTGCGACAATTAAAATGCGCGTTTTCAAATACGGAAAATGAGTCGCTACAGTAAGTATTGTCTTGCGTTTGTACTGCTCTTTCAATTCACCATGTGCCTTTCCTCCGGGCGTAAATGGCGTTGCGTAAACAAAGCGCTCTGAAAAAGCAAAACGAATTATCAAAAGATTTAATATACAATTTCAAAACATTCACTTATATTTTTTGTTCCCTTTTAACTTCAATAAAATTCTTTTCAACAATAATATAATAAAATATGAATTATTAAAACTTATTTATTATAAAATATACATATTTTTATTTATCTTTTATCAACATAACTTACTGATGTTAAAATTTTTGTGAAAAATTGTTGGACGATGACGAAGTTCGTGAGGTTCAAAGTAAGGCTCAACATAAGTGATTTGTATAAAAGCTTTATCGTTATCCAGTTTACTTGTGTCAACAACATTCGAATCTTTAATTATAACGACATTCTCAGATCCAAATCTTTCAGCATAAAAATTTTCAAGTCGTGAAAATATTTCCGGCAATTTTGTTAATGTTGGCTCTTTATAAACGAACTCAACATTATTCAAATCGCCAAACTTGGAACCATAAAATCCAACTCTGAAATATGTCCCAAAGACACGTTTTCCTGCAAGTTGTTCCACTCGCGTGTAAGCTTCATGCAATTTCCTAGAAAATACAATTTTAACGTAGACGTAACTGATCAGTTTCAATTATTAATACAATTAAATGCACATTGCATTTCAAATTGAAGAACAAAATAAAAGTTAAGCTAATTTAGTTAATTATTGTAAAATTGATTACCTATTATTTTAATTAAAACAAGTGTTAATTAATTCATACAACCGAATAATTACGTTATGAGTTATATTGACTAATAATTAAATTATCCGGTTTTAAAGAGATAATTAATTTATTAACTTTAATGTTATAATAAATTGTATTACGAAAATTATTATTTCAATCAATCGATATTTAGTCATATAAATTTAAATGTATACGGAAATGAAAAAAGTAAATTATATTTGAATATAATGTTCATAATTTTTAATACATTAGTTACTTATAATTTTGTATGATACTATTTACGTAATTAAAATTATTCTTTTATATTCATATAAGTAATATGAAATCTTTTATTTTATTATCGCTATTTAATATTAAAAAAATTAAAAGGAAGAATTATTTAAGATAAAAAGTTGAATAGTGAACGAAAAATATAATTTGTTGAAAATAAGCTAAATATAAATGTTCTGTAATAAGATGATTAATGTTAACTAAAATACCCATGAATGTTGGCCAATTTTTTATAATCATGCGCCGCTTCAGCAATGGGTAAGAGCACCCGATAAACATCGGGTATCGCTTCGTACATGCCGGCAGTATAAAACGAACTTGCCGCGTGTTCCAACAATCCCGCCAATCCGCTTTCGGAAAAGTCTGGTCCAAGACAGAGACCCTCTTCCCTGCGTGCGAGTACGTCATCACCAACGGCACTCTCTTCTAAGGCATTGGGTGTTATCGTACTGAGTGCCACAGCACCAATCGGACGTCCGCCACTTCCCGGTTCTAATAAATGCAAATACTCAGCAACCAATGCGGCGCTATGAACTAAACACATTGCTGCTTCAGTGTGATTTTTTCGTTCCATGTGTTGTTGTGCCATATTTGCTAACCAGGTAAGTCGAAGATCCGGAGAACTTTGATAACCTTTGGCAATTCTAAAGTAGTAAAATAAAGAGAAAGAAGAAAAGATTATGATAATATTTCAAATAATTGTATAGCAAAAATGCAGAAGGACTTTATGATATGCGACGATATCGTACCGGTACATCAAATCAAGCAACATTTCAGGATCTTCTTGAAATTCCTTCATTTTCACGGTGTCAGATAGTATCATATGAAGATTGAACAATAAATCTTTGACTTGTTCGGGGAAGCTTGTTTCATGCAACTCTGTGTCACGTTCTGAATAAACCAAAATAGTCTTTAAAGCTCTACGCAGAGCTCCTTCACTTGGCGCTCGACCACGACCAACGAGGGACGACAAAGACGTTGTTACTTGCATTTTAACACGTGCAAAATTCTGTACAAAATAATTATAATATTCATTTAATTTACAGTACATTAATTTATTTATTAATGCAAATATTATGCGTACTTCTAACTTGGAACTTGTTCGAACTACTCAAATCGATTCAAATTATTCAACCTTATTCGAACTTTCACAACAAGTTCAAACTGTTCGTTTTGCTTTGAACATGTTCAGAGTAATTTCAAATTTTATTATATAAAGCTTTACAAATTAGAAAAAAACTTAATATTTTAATTAATGAATAAATAAATTCGTGTATATATAATAATTATAATAATAGAATAGTGATATACAATTTATTTATATTGAATTATTCTTACAAATTTATAACATTATTAATTTGTTGTTCATGCATTTTTTACATAATGAAAATATTAAACTCAAATCAGATTTTAATACAAAATACTGATTATATAAAAATAATGAAAACAGAGCAACTTACATTATCAACTTCAAAATTCTGTCTCATAAGTAAATAAAGACTAGCTGCAGCATGACTTCTTACAGCACTTAAAGGAGAACTGCAGCGCGTAAGAAGAGTCAAACATAAATCCCCGCATCGTTCGCTTTCTTCATCGAATAATGCACTGTGGTATTTGAATACTAAGGCGCGTTGTGTATTGAACAAATGCTGCAGCACCGATGTGCTTTGGTTTCTTGCTAATGCTCTTAAAAGTACCTTCAAAACTGCTCCAACCACAACTCCTACGCATTAAAAAGAAATAAAAGATAAACAAAAGATGAACAAAATTAAACTTATTATGAAGAATAAATGTAAAAATGAGCATGAATTGTTTATTTAACAATTATAAGAATTTTTTCATTATTCACCATTGCATCAATTGTTTAATATGTCTTATCTATCTATTCACCGAGAAATCTATTTAATTATTAATCCATGAGACATTTTATAAGTCAAATGTAAATTAAATTACACTGTTTTTATAAGAAATATAAAAATATATAAGAAATTATAATATTTGTATGTAATGTTATGCTGTATGATGTCAATAAAGTTAGCAGAATCAATAACACGAAATTATATTAATGTATGAGTAAAATATAAGGTTTATAATAGAATAAATAAGTGCTATAGTTGCTAATTTAAGGCTCTAATTATATATTTTCTTAATCAAAGTGTTTTGCTGGCTAAATATTAAGTTTGCAGGACAGATTTTTAAAAACATTATTTAATTATAACTTTATGACTTATTATATGGAGGGTTCAATAATAAAGTGAACTAACTCCATTTAACACTCAATAATGATATTTGTTATTTATAATTACAATTTTATTGTAATAAAATAATTTGACCAACTTAACCATCTTTCAATGGTTAAAATTTGAATAACGTAATAAGAATTCGGTTGTTAGAATAAATTTAGCTGTTGTAATCAAACTGAAAAACGCCAAA
>JABFPJ010006640.1:0-10702 GCA_022817425.1 Gryon sp. ZL-2020
ATTTCGCGCGATTTCGTATTCACATGTATAGTATTAAATCGACGAACTTCAGGCGTGAGAAAAATTTTAGCAGTCGACAGGCCCGAATCATCTGTTTCTGTCGCAACATTTGCATTGGCGTTCAATAAGTCGAACAGAGACAGCATTAAATTCGTTTCCCATATTCCAGAAATTAGGGTCGCGCTGTCATTTTAATTTATTTCTCATCTCATTTATTTAAATTAATTTAAAACCTTGGCTCGTCGGATCGCTAGCGCGACCCTTAATATTGTGTTATATATTTTGTTTTACACATAATAGTAAATTTTATTATAATTTGTTACAATTTTTATTATATTTTATAGCAATTTTTTAAATATGGTCCACACATAAATAAAAATACGAGGTGCACATCAAACCTGGAAATAGCCGAGTAGACAAGATGGTGGGCTAGTAATTAGGAGGCTTGGGTTCAATTCTCTGGACCTAGCAACATTTTTTAATTCAAGGAAAATAGAATTTAGATAAAATAAATTTATTAACAAATAATCTTTAACAATATTTATGTTAAGAAATAAAATAAAAAAATAAATTTTATTAATATATAGAACATATGTAAAAATTGCTATACAATATAATAAAAATTGTAACAAATTATTACACAATTTACAATATGTAAAATAAAATATATAACACAATATAATAATTTTTATATTTTATAGTAATTTGTTCAAAAATACTGGTATACAATACTTTCTTAAGGAATAATAGTAATTTTTATTATAATATTTGCCTCAGTGTAAAAGATTTTCAAAAAATAATAATAATAATAATCCAAAAAAGTATTAATCAACCGATTTGTAGAAAACTGTTAAAATTACTGAATATAAACATATAATTGTAACAGTCAGTAAGATTTACAATTGTAACATTTTGAATAAACTTTTGTGATTTACTTAATGCGAACGTTTACATTATAACATTAATATGATCACCTAAACAAATACATTATTAATTAAAATACTTGCTATGGTGATGATTTGCTCTGCAGGACATTGTTTCGTGGTAAATGTTCTAGTGCACTAGAACGTAATTTACGCTTTTAGTATGATGATAAACAAAGTAAAAGCGGCTACAAATATAATTACAATAAGTTGGTCAGCAAAATTATTGCAATAATGCTCGCTTAATTAAAATGAAACCTTTAAAGGTAAAAATATTTTGCAGTCAATTCTTTTCATTTGCAGTAAATTTAGAAAAAGATTTCGCGGGGCATATCTAGATACAGATAGCAATATTGCAATTTTAAATTCGGTTGCTTGAAATATATTTAAACATGAAATCTCAGCCAACGATATGTATCGATCATTTCACGTAGAGATTGCACGCATATAACTAAGGTACGTGGTTCGTGTATTGAATAATTGCTTTTTGAAATAGGATGAGGCAATTCACATTGCAATTTTTTATTTCTTCTATTTTTCTTTCTTCTCTCGCTTTTTTTCTCCCTGTATGTTTTGAAATAAAATGGAACATTGAATATGAAAAGTGAAGTTATTTCATATCATTCTTTCTAGCTTTGTAGAAATTGAAATATTGTCTAATATATGCAATTGAGATGTTTCTTAAATCTTCTTTGTTATATAAGTATCATAATAATAAATAATAGGTATTTCAATAATTTCATATCATGCTCGCAAAATGAAGTAATACAATAGAACAGTATAAGTAAATTTTATATCATCGAACAAATTTATTGTGTAAAAATAAACGAATAGGTGTAAGAACCAATGTATTTTCAGAACATAATTTCTTATCGATTGAGTTCAAATTTAATTGTCATCAAGCATTACAAATTTCCAGTTTAAAATTTAATTTTAAATACTTTGCAGTGCCATCGACAACGCTATTAGCTAACGTCAAGCAGGACAATTGACGTGAACTTGCTTAAGCTTCGGAACCAATTTCTCTCAGTTAAACAATCTATTGGATATGTCTAAATGTCTTAGAAACAAAATTTTGTGTCGTTACTGTAATTTCAATATTAAATCACTTTATCATACAATTTATGAATATTATTTGTTTCATTTGTTCCTTTGCAACAAACTCATAATTTATCATTTAATTATGAGTGTCGAACAAGATGAACACACATTTTCGTAAAGAAAAATGATTTATATTGCGGTATTTGTTTGCATTGAAAATAATATGCCAATATGTTTAACGAATACTTTATCATATGCACGAAATAATAGCGTTTGACGTGAGATTCCGACGTCATTAACATATATTATACGAAAAGTGTGTTATTATTTATTACATTATATGTATACATATATATTGCGAGTGAAACAAGAATAGCATAAATAAGAGGAGCAAGAAAATTATAATATTTCAATGTAAAAGTTATCCCCCCGTTCTGTCTACTTTTGCCGGCTTGGCAAACACTCGAGACCTTTCTTGGCAAATAGGTGTCCCTGTAGCACTTTTAAGAAAAGAATCCTTTATTCTATTCTTTCAAGGAACTTCTCTTGTGACTCTATTACGTCCCGTATTTTCCTATTCTAACGCATTGTATTTCTACCTACGAAGGATCAACTATATAAACGCAACCGATACGAATTGATTTCAGTCAGGCGTCATAATATGAATATGTATGACATCTATTGAGGCTTTGATGAAATCAATAAACTTTTTCCACCGAATCTTTGTTTTATTTTTTGCACTTCGTTATTAATTTCGTCAAAGATCAAAATATTGCTCTCCATCACAAAAGGTATCAAATGAGTCAATACATAACACATTGATTTATACATTTCGCGCAGATGAAATAAATTAAATTTTTTGTGATTTTAATGAAAAATGTGATTTTAATATCAGTTATTTGTATATTTTATAAAAATGCTTGGTAATAAATTATTTGTTCAACACATTTACTATTCTGAATATTTTAACAAAAATTGGCTATGAAATACTTTGTAAATTCCGGCAATTGATATTTGCAGATGAATAACATAAGGTCTTATTTAATAGACTGCAATATTTTTGCAACATTTTTATTTTGCGTTTAAAATTAGTACTTCCACTACACTATACAGCAGTCCTTCAATAACAACCAAAACCATGCTCTCATAACAATAATTGATGACATTCTCGTATTGGCAAAGTCCTCCCACATGCATGATTTTGTACGCTGTAATCCTTCGACAGATTTTTCCCATTAAATAATCAAACATGTTTACCCTGTAATTAATAAGTCAACAGTTTTAAATGATTACATTAAACACTTTTTTTTTATTAAAAAATCCCTTCTTATTACTTAAAAATTCAATCACTAATAAACAAATATAATAATCTAAATGAATTATTTGTCATAAAGAGAAAAAATCAATTTTACACATTTCATTAAAAAATCATATTTCCGCGTAGAATATCAGTTTTCTTTCAAATGCATAGTTGCCTCTGTTAACAACTCCGTTCGAAGGTGGGTTATTTAAACTGCCGCTGAGAAATCAACTTGAAGAAAGAGGAGGGGGGGCGAAAAGTGAGATTACTAAACTTAATTGACGTCTATTAGACGACGCTTGATAGTTGTTAACATTCAATTACAACGCGGCGTCGCCTGTTCCACGGCGATTCACTTCTTTGCAGAAATTGAATTCTTAACACCTTCAAATGACAATCTATATTGCAAGTAAGAAGAAGAAAATAAAAAAAAAAAAAAAAACCAGGTCCGACCAATTACAAAACCCGTCAGTGCATTTAATCTCCGAAAATGAATCATTTAATAAAGACAATTTGCCGTGTTTGGCACGATGTTGTTACAATTTGTTGATCTGTTAAGTTTTTCTTCGCAAATATGATGGCGTAATTGAAATTGATAGCACGACGGTTATATCCCTTGATTATGCCCAAGAGACAAACTTTAAACGAATTGCTTTCTAACGGCGTAAGTCCGGAGTCGCGTCTGTATTATATAAGCACACATTGTAATTCCTTATTAAATATTACTTATGTTGCAATAAAATGAGCAAACTTTAGGGTTATTTAAATATATATGCGATCCTTAAATGCATTGATACTGACTGCTTCGACTTTTATGGCTCGGACAAGACCGGAATTTTTCTCTCACATCAAATCCACATTACTGTTTTATGCAGTTACCAAAAATTTCGCTGGAATGTTTATAGAGCTTATTTCAAGATACGTTGCATTTGAAGAAAATTTTTCAACTTTATGCATAAACATTTTTATAAACATGCTTATTAGATTTTCGGTAGAAGTTAAAGATAAATACTCAGTGCAATTCAAAATTGACATTCATTTTTCTAACTTTTTTAATTTTAAGTAAAAAAAATATGAATATTTTTTTGACTTAAAATTTTAATTATGATTAGTAAAAAAGATGAAATTCGATCGAAAACGTTTGCCTAGAAGCTTGTAAAATCTGAATTGGATATTTCATTTTCTTAATGGGGAAACAGCCGGAGCGTTGCCTATCGTTCACGTCTGGTGTTATATGAAACTAAGCATCCCTTCGTCTTCTTTGCCATATTCCGAGACGTATCGAAGGGTTGAGCAAAAAAGTTGCTACGAGCTTGACGGTTTTGCAAAACTTTTTCCTTATTTTCCGCAATGCTCGGACGGATAATCCTTTGAATCAACGACCGAAATTCGTTGGCAATGTGTACCAGCACCCTATGCGATGTATTTTCGTACCGCAAAATTGAAATTAATAATTTCCATGCACTCTGCTGTCTTTCGTTAATATTCTAGGACAGGTATTAATCATTTGGTATAAAAAGATTCTCACTGAAATATTTCACTGATAAATTTATATCGCGCATATATTACATGTTTGAAATGAATTCAACAATTGCAGGGATATGTAACGTGAGGCAATGCAATAATTTGGCAATTATCGTTATTCATAACATCAATTTAGACTGTTAATTTAAGATTTTGCACAGAGGAATATTGCTAATTACGATTTCGTTATTTGGACTGCGAATTATTTTTTTCAATTTCGCTTTGTGTGATTACATTTATAATATTCATGCACCGTGCAACGATCCTAAATTGTTGCATTCGCAGGGTAAATAACATAGCAGAAATATTGTTTTCAGTTCCAACTTGTTTGAATTTTATTGGCTGATATATTTTGATTTTTATATGAAAATTTGATTTGTTCATAATCAAATCATATCAATATTTCAGAATGTTTAAATTTTAATGAAAGCATGTATTAATAATTAATGTAAAGCATGGTATTATCTTTACACAGGAGAGTTGCGTGATTATAAAAATATCTTTTATGGATCAAACTAATAATAATTAGTATTACTTATGATGTCTATAAAAAGTGTTATTTAAAGGTGCGTGCTTTTTAGATTTTGTCTCTGCTGATATTTCTTATTTATTTATTAAAAAAATTATGTTAATAAAATGATATACATTCACTTGTTATATGCAATACAAATATTCACTAATCGAATTAAAATTATGGTACTTGCTTTGAAGTAATGAACAAATGTATTTTTATTTCATTTTATTTTTGAATCAATTTGTAATTTTAACAATTCAAGTATAAAATAAATAATGTTAAATTACAATTTAAATAGCTGTTATATTTGATCAAATAAATAACTAATTGACAAACATTCAGACAAACTCTAAAATGTTTATTATTGGAAAAAGCTAAGTAATAATTTAATATTTTACTTGCATTTTATTGATAAATATCATTGAAGCATGTAATTTATTTAATAATAATAATAAATAAATGTAAATTTAAGATTAAATTATTAATTGCAAAAATTATGGAAAAAGAAGTTTTATTTGACATTAAAATAACTTTTGTTATACTTCTTATAAACTGTACAATTTTGCATTTAAATTCTTCGAAATGGAAATAAAATAATATTAAAAATACATTTTTCAAAATTGTATTTTATAATAAATTTTAATAAATAATTCTCGTATACACTTATATAAAAATATGATTGATAAAATGTAATATAATTCAACTTATAAAACTGCTGCGCATCCTTCTCAAAGAACTCAATTCGATAAAAATACTTCTTTTCTAAGTTAAAATGACATTTCCTTGAAAATTTCTTTCAGTTTAAAAACTCGACACTCTTTCACCACTACAAAAAATTAATCTATTCAAAACTTGTGCCAACTAACCAAGTCATTTTTAATAATTTACTTATTAATATAATTATACCTCATAACCCAATTAAATCAACATAAACTCCGCCAATCTTAAACATGCAATGGGTGATACATAATTACATTTAAAAAAATTCCACCCTTTTTTCACGCTTATATCGCCATTCCCCAACAGTGGCGCGGCGACAAAAAAATTGACTACGCTATTATTTTATTCTTATCTTGCAGGTATATTTTGCTTTGTTTGAGTACTTTTTCTCAGTGCATAATTCCAAGTGAAAGCATTATATATATATTTCTCGGAGTCTTTTTAAGCACAAATGGGAATAACGAGGAGCTATCAAAAACGGCCGGCGGGTACGATACGGGTCTTCCTTCTTTCTCATTATCAATCACAAATTCCCGATAATCGTTTCAGCAGCCTCGTACCCCCGCTCTTCTTTTTCTTTAGTAACCGTATATCCTCGACGATGTCGTCAACTCCTTGTCGCCCGTAACTGTCGGCCCTTTGCCACCCCCCCTGTGCCGCCCCCCGCACCGTCGTCCGGGACTTTAACGTCGACACCCTATATCGTCGTTCGCTGCAGTCCTCCCACCCTCGTCATCCATACTATTATCAGGCAATATTTTTTTATCGTCTCAATATACCTTTTACCTAGAGGATTGTGAAAATGCCATTATTCTCGATACTAAATCGTTAATACTTTTTCTTTTCGCATTTCGCTTTCATCGTCTTTTGAGCGAGATAGTTGGTTATGCCAGTTACCGTTTTCTTGAGGACCCTTTCCCATAATTATACACCGGTATTTGCAATTCATTTGAATCACCAACTTGGACAATTTAATGCACCCGGTTTTATTCAACATTTAATATACATCTTTCATTCAAATCTATTCAGCGTACAAGAACCAAATTATCCGTACCTTGGTACAATATATAAGGTGATATTCAATGTTCCCATATTTTCCAGTAATTGCAATAATAATAATTTTAACAATCAGTTTAAACCTTAATCGAACATGTCTTATCCGTTAAAAAAAGTTTTACTTGATTTTCAGATATTTATTACATCTTAACTGTAATTATATATATTTTATTTATTTAAATTTTGAATTTAACTTTGTTGATTAAACTCAAAATAATGAATTTTGAGTTTAACGTGTAAGCTAAGAAGAAGTATTGCAAAAATTGTTGAGTGTTAACCTTAAGTGTAACGTGCTCTTCCTTTGAAACTCTTTAAGTGTCCTTGGATGTAATTGGTGGTTAAGTTTCATATGAAGAACTATCTTTCAATTTCACGCCCTAAATTAGATATTGGAATATGACGCTTGAACGCTAATGAACAGACACTTTGAAACTTCAGTTTAATTCATTTACAAATCCTTGTGCTAATTTTTCTTCTGAAAGAGAGACTTCAAACGGCAATGCAAATTCTCAGCAAGATTTATAGCAGCACAAAAGTACAACTCTCATAATCTATGGATAAAGTTATTCTAAGTATATTTTATTATTTTACAGAAAATAATGCGTACTAATTAAAAAATGCCATTTATAAGCGAAATAAGCTTAAAGCTAATAAAAAAATAATCAAACGTTTTTTTTCGGAAAAGAAAATAAGTGATTTTAAATTGCAAATTTCAAAAGAAATAATGTAAAAATGAATCGTTCAAACAAATTGAACAAAAATGAGTTTAATTTCCAAACCCACACAGTCACCTGTTTTCAAAATGAAAAGCGAGATATTTTTACATGAAAACATTAATTAAAACTAGAGATATTCATAAAGTGTTTGTGGAAAATATTCTAGGAAACATTACCTTATCATCGCTGTCTTACACATTAATGCGAATGTACAGACGTTATTTGAATCAGACTGAAATGAATGTTGAATGAAATTTGTTTGCCCAAATAATTTTTTTTTTTTACATTATTATTGGTTTTCATATTCTCATTATTTTGATAATAAATGTTAAAGAATTCAATACATTTATTAAAAAATATATTCAATAAAATGCAAAATGTTATATTTCATCACAAATACTTTTACAAGTTAATTCAATATAATACATTTAATAGCGGTCAGTCAGAAAAAAATGTTTTTCAAGCTTAAAAAGATGATTTAGTAATAAGGCAATAAATAACTGCAAAAAATGCACAAGTAATTCTCGGGCTGAAAGCTTTTACATCAGAAAACTGCGTTACATTAAGACCATTATGACGTTCTCTTAATTTGCAAGAAAACAATGTTTTAGCAGAGAAAGCTCAGGCGGATAAATTATACTACAAAACATCTTTCATCTTGTCTTGAGTGGAAACAAACTGATACGTTTTCTAAATACCTCATTTTAAATTGTTATGTTTATAACAGAAATATGCTTGAGATACAATTTCTAAATGTATGATTTATGAACAAAAATTTGCATGTACTTATGTTAACGATTCTAAGTGATTAACAAACACATTGTCAAATGCAGGATAAAATTGCTATTTGATTGTTTAAACAGAGACTCCCGAGGACATATATTAATTTATTCATTTTCCCGTATCACAACGTTAACAAAGCCGTTAATTAAGATAAATGTCGTGTCTCGGAAATTAAAGCAATTAATCTCGTGATGCCATAATGCGTCGCAGCTATGCGAGGTTCTCCGTTTTTCCACCTTAAGACAGGAAACTTGGTATTTTCTCAATTAAAGGTGGTTAACTGTTCGTAAACTATTAAATATAGTTGGCAGTAGCTATCAACTGTGCATATTTTTTGTAATAACTTAATTTGTACCTGAAATTATCTTCTTTCACTATTTATTAATACAAACATTATTCAACATTTTTTATTTATAATCTTGTAATACTGCTTATAAAGTAATTAAAAGCAATCGATAATCAATTTTATGAATATATTTTTTAAAAACCTTTTTTACATATAATTTTCAAATGGAAAAAACTTATATCTAAATATGCTTTAAAAAACGTTTTCACGTGAAGTTTCAGGAAAAAGATACTTTTAATATAGAAAATTGTATTATAAAATATTATATTTCAAATGAAATACAATATTTTCGGTACATTTTAAATAACCTTTTATTATGAAGAAGACGCTTTATATTTCTGGTTTTAATTTAAAGCAGTTAAAGAAAACTTGCACAATAATTAGTGAAAAATGCATAATTGATTTTTAGCATGGATGAACATTTAAGGAATCTTGAAACTTGCTGTTACAGAATAACCGTTAACGTCCGAAAACAATCTCTTGAGGAATTTGGAGAAGAGAGTAGCACTTTAGTAACTTAAGGATGCTTATGTCCAGCAATAACTATCTTGTGTTAGGACGTGCATACAGCAGATTTCGATTGAGATGTGAAGATTCTACACTGCACAAAAGCGCACTTTTAACTTTTTAAAATAAATCCAAAACAGACAAGATGAATTTGCACGAAATTTCAAAAGTTGTTCAATTTCCAATTTATTGCTTTAAAATTTACTTTAATAACGGATGTATATTATATATGTAGGAGAGATATAGCAACATTACAATAACTAATCTTATCGATAACATATAATATTGCTCTGATAATATTATTGATTAATAACTGTAAGGAACATTAAATCTCATTGTTGTATTAATGAACCATTTAGTTACAAAGGCATTCAACCTTTATTGATTAATGTCGATGTCATACAGTTAATGTAAACTATCCATATAATAGAACAAGACCTTACCCTGCTTAAGTACTGGAACATAACTTTTCCATAACCATAATTTCAATAATAAGTGGTACAACTGCTTAATTTACAGGGATAAACCAGTGCGAAAAAAATATATTTTTTAAACATATAGCTTTGTGCCGATTAAAATATATGTTAAATATATTTTTTATATGTAGAATATATGTTCTATGTATTTTGGCACATATTTGCACATATATTTTTACATGTGTTTTTAAAAAATATATGTAAATATATATTAAATATAAAACTTTTTGTGGAAAATATATTGTATGTATTTCACATATATTTCTGGATATATTTCAAAATATATTTTGAACTATATCCAGAAATATATATCTTAATTTGTACTATTTTTGTAGCATTGTTATGTCAGTTGAAAATTTGTACGTTGAATGAAAATGTTATATAAATATTATTTTATCCTATCTGTTTTAGTATCTTTTATTTTCTATGTGTATGCACGGTATATTTGTTGTTTTTAAATACTAACATTATCATGCGTTAACAAATTCCCAAACTTTTAGCAATAAATTGCACATATAGTAGTCTTGTATTGCGCGAACGTCAATACAAGAAGAGAATCGATCGAAATGGAATCTTAACACATATCTATATTCATAGACCGTCAATAGAATAATTGTCTAGCGAATGAATTAAAGCGTGTTGTGTGCTGTGATAATGGCATGTATGACCCACCCCACATCAGTAATTTCTAATCCCGTAGGCATCAAAGATAGTCATTTTCGAGAAAAATGTATGCAAATATTCAGTTAATGAAAAAATTCGATGCTACTCTCTAAATTTGAATGAGTGAAAAATT
>JABFPJ010006641.1:0-10702 GCA_022817425.1 Gryon sp. ZL-2020
TAAACGAAAAATCATTATATATTTTAAATAATATATTAAATAACATATTATATAAATCAAAACGTGTAAAAAAAGTGAGAGAATGGCGCTCTGGTCTTTAAATGTAATTTAAATTGTTCATTTAATTTTTATTTAAGAAATCTGTAATGTCGATAATGCTAGCTTCGCCATCACCTTAAATAAAAAGCAATGAATCCAACTTAACTCGACTGACTGTCGGTAACGTTATTTCTTTGTTAGTTAAAGTATGACAGCGTGAAATATAGGTTACGTTAAAATTTACTGAGCAACTTAGTAAGAATTCATCAATATTTCGTAAAAATTCATCAAATTTGTGCAAATTTTACAAAAAATTCTTAAATTTTACTCAAAAACAGATACTGTCACACAATTACTCGTATTCTCAGTAATATTTACTTACCTATTTCTATGCGTGTAATAAAAGAGCATTGATTTCGGTACGCTTGCCTATACTTCCAATGTAAAATTATTTATCTTTGGCAATTAATATCTCAATAATTATATGGTAAAAAGAGCTAAAATTTTTGGAATTGACGTATACCTCAATACTTAAATTGAAAAATATATTGTTTTAAAAGAAAAGTCTTTTCATGACAGTCCTATCTTAAATGATTTTATTTCTATAATGAATCTTTATGCATTTTTTCTTCAGAAAAAAGAGAGCAGAAAATGCAGTTTCTTTAAAACCCCCTAGAGATGGAAACTGCATTTTCTGTCACCGTGTGGCGAAAAATATTTTTCATATGATTTCTTTATTTTTCCTCCCTAGAGATGGAAAACAGGGATGGAATATTATTTTCCTTCCCTAGAGAGGAAAAGTACCACTTTACGTAAATTGAAAGAAAACGGATTTCCGATTTCAGCTCCCATTTTACTTATATGATATTTTTCATTGCGAGAAAAGCAAATGCCGTTTTTCAAAAATTCCTTTGAGAAGGAAAGTGACACATTTCCTCCCTGAATGACGAGAAAGACTTTATCAATGCACTCGTAAGAAAAAATACTGAAATAACTCATGTGACATTATTACACTCGTCTAAAATTGATAACTTTTCTTCCTAGTGAATGTACTACGTTTTGTAAATTAATTATAATAAAATAATACGAAAATGAAAAAATATTATTATTCGCTATATATTATTATTTAAAAAAGGAAATGAAAAATTAAAAAAATATTTTTTTAACGCAAAATTAGAAAAAGAAAAAAAAAGTAATTTAGTGCTGAAAACTAACTGTTAACAATTTCATACAAATGTTAGTACATTTTTTTGGATAGATTTAAAATATGTTCCACTTGAGAGCACAGCTGTAGTATGTTTGCATATATACAATCTATGAGGGCGCCTCGTAATTTGACAGATGAGAAGATAAGTGTGACAGATATATGTCATTTAAAAGGCGCCTAAGACATAAACTTAATAACTTTACAATATTAAATATTTTTTGTTTTCCTTATAAACAAAATTAAAACTCAAAATAAAAAACTCTGAGTTCAAAGATGTACATTCTCCAGAAGCGGCATTTTTAATTAGGTTTTTCTAGTTCTCGTAAGCCAACCGAAAAAATGTCGCATTTCCTTTTAAAACTGAAAACATACAAATATCTACTTCTTATTAAGGAATGACAAAAAGACCGGATCAACTGTGACAAAATTCCGTCTAACTACAGGGACCTTCGCAGAATCAAGTTCCAAGTTCGGCATCGTTTTTCCCAATATATATATTTATATATATATATATAAAGTGCGAGATAAGTCGCTTAAGTATATACGCATGACAAGTTATCTTCGTTGCTTGAATAAGATTGAGAGGCCTCTTTTGGTTGAAATTCTTTGACCATACTATTGGAACAAGAAGAACCTGTCGAGACGACGGAACAACGCCGAGTCGCTTTGGTGAAAGTTGTCGAATTATTTTCTGCTGAAATAATGACGACACTTGTAGATTCGCTACCTGTTAGGCTTCGACTCTTTTCGTTATCTTCCGGCCTTTTCGGTTTTTTCAACTTACCAATTTTTTTGGTTCTTTTTTTCTTGTTGAAAAATACTTTTTGTTGACAGTACATACCTTTACAGAATAAGAATTATAAAAAATCGGTATCGGTAAAAATTCTAATTGGTATTGAAAAATCGAAATTTAAAAATTTAACGTGAAAAAAAGTTTAAATAATTAATAATAAATTTAGAGAAAAATTGTCCGTTAAAATTAGATTGGTGCAAATAAGGCTCAGAAGAGGACTTCCAATTATTTATTCTGAACAAGACAAGAGGAGATGTTCTAAAATAACTAGAAATGTTGTGTCTATAAAGGTCGTTCCAATCACTCGATGTGGCAAACAAAAAGTAGTTATTTTAGAGAACGCCTTTTAACGAATTGATTATTCTGGCATTCGGATTAACACGTGTTACGATGACTCGGAGGAATATTCATTCCAATGGTGTTGTTTATGTAGCTTTTCAAAACTTAAACCCCATGCCATTCGACACTGTCATTCTACACCCAATGCACTGCGTGGGGGCCGCTGAAATTTTTTTAGGGGATGGACAATCAAAACAATTAAATTCAATAAACAAAAATACCAATTCAGTGTATTCCACTTTTTCTTTATTTTTTTGTACACACAGAAAATTATTCTTTCAAAAATTACTATACCAGATAGTAAAGAAGGGATAAAATTTGTCTTATGTAATGTTCACAGTATCAAAGAGAACAAAATATCAGAATTATTTGAATTTTTACAATACGTTATTTCAATATATCTAATACAGTATTGTAAAAATTCAAATAATTTAGATACCTTTTTCTCTTTAATATTGTAAACATTATATAAAAAAATTTTATCCCTTCTTTACTATCTAGTATAGTAATTTTTGAAAAAATAATTTTCTGTGTGTAATTTACTTTTTTTAATAATAATGAAATAGTAGAATGTAAAAACGTAAGAAGGTACATAATTAGGAGTTTTTTTGAACTTTTTTTTACGAGGAGTAGAAGGAATGCGAGCAACTTTTTCTCGTGGGATTATTTCAGAAAAGAACCCCGTGGAATATCGATGATGCTTATTAGAAACCTTACTACTTCCAATAGCTCGCAGGAATGTGCCTCGCGGAACCGGAAGCCTACATCACTCAGTTTTAAACTCACTAATTAATCTTCTTAATTGATCGACCAAAATAATCAAACTTTTGATATTTGAAAGAAGATTAATTATAATTAATTAATAAATAATTATTTCATTAGTAAAGGACACTTTATAAGGTGAAATAATTATTATCTTAGATTAACTTGATGTAAATGCTAAAATATACACAGGAAAAAATTTGGTTGTGTGGGATCCACGTGTCTCATGAAGATTCTTCAAATTTATCTTTTTGTACTATTCGCAAACTTGTCGATTTCAAAGGAAAATAGGAAATTATTTTCTGCGTCGTAAAACTAGTAAAGTCTAACTAAAATCTATAGTTAATAATTAACAAAGTTTGAATAAAATCGGTTGTTACTAATTAACGAAGCTAATAAAATTATAAAACTATAATACTATAGTATTATAGTAAGAAACCTTGACTATATCCCGTAGTTACTAATTAACAAAACCAATAAAACTGTATTAAAAAATAACGAAACTTATAAAAGAAGTAACAATTTAAAAAATCTAAGAACTTTAAGAAAACAAAAAAAAGTAAATTAGCAAAATTAAGAAAAGTAGTTAAAATAAGAAAACTAACACAATTAGATCATTTTCGTTATAAAAATGTTCCTAAGTTTAAAGAGCAATTAATTATAAGTTAATTAACAATTATTTCAAGATTTATCTTTGAATTGCTTTGAAAAATGTATAGTGAAAAAGTTGAATTGATTATGTAAAACTAGTCTACTTTTTCTATGAAGGAATAAAAATGGGTGTCATGCTGTGACAAGCAGGGCATAAAACACGGAATGGAACAAAATGAGTGGGACGGACAGCGCTGCGGGGTGGCTTTGCGTATATCTTTTCACTGTCCATTTAAGTGTGCAATTTAAGAAGTATTCCCTGAACCGTCGCTTTTTATGGTCAAAAGAGCCGTTCATCAATCGGCTTATTTCGCTAAGACAGATAACTGAAACGGCCACTTCTTAAACCGATAATCGGGAATAAATTTGTTTATTCGAGTTCAAATTTTCGTTTGATTCTAATAAATCAAATTTGTAGTATTGCGTCTCTAAAAAATCGAATGACATCTTTATTGATTTACAAATTCCACAAAACTGCTCATTTTGAATTCTAATGAGATTAATTAATCATGTAAAAGAAAATTGATTCCATTTTATTCTAATAAATTTCCGAAAACAATCGAATTTGTTATTTACGTAAATATTATTTATTTCAATAACAAGTTTTAATAAAACTTTCATAAACAAAATATTTATGTATATATGCAATCCTTATACTTCTCATGATTCAAATTGGAAAACTAGCAAAACCAATAAAATAAAGAAAAAAAAATTAAACAAACAATATAATTTCATATATTTAAGCATTTAATTATTAAAGATTATTTTGACTTTAATATAAATATAATCAAATTCGTTATATAAATAAAAATAATGTATTCAAATGAAAAAATTTAATCGGCGATATTTTCATGAACAAAATATTTACATATGCAACTGCTTATCTTTCTCCTAATACAAATTGTATTTTTTAATCTATCGCGATAAGACGAGCGCAAGTGTTCATTGTATTTCATTCGCGTGCATTTTTGTAACGGATTGTCAACGAGAAGAAACCGAGGCGAAGTTTCTTCTGAGTGCCTTATGTCACTTGTTTCTTCTCTCGTTCGGTCCATACATACACATTTCAGTCTATTCCAGTTCAGTAATCGTGGCTTGCATAAGTAATTCCAGCGCGCAACTTGGGTGTGGCTTTTAGCCTAGGCTGTTTCGCCGATTTACTGATATCTGCGAGAGACGGAGTTATTCATGGAATTGCATTCGAGATCATTACCTCGTTCTTTTTTTTCTTTTTTGACTTTTTTTTTGTTTTTAACTAATTTCAATAAATGAATGCAATTTTCAGTCGCGGTTAATTCTAAGGTATTATATTGCACACTTTGCCAATTTACAGTGCATGCGGTTGTGTAAACTAAGTTGCCGTTATATATGAGGTTTTTTGCAGTGTATAGAAATGATGTAGTGCGATTTGTTCATTTACATTGATCATTAATACGGAATTATAAATAATAATTAATTGAAATACTGAAAAAATTAACTTTCGTCAAGTTAAACTATAGTTTAACTTGACTTTTTTACACAAACGCACTTGATACAATATATTTATAAATATGTTGTATCAAGTGCGTTTGTGTAATGAAGAAAACTATTAAAACCAATGAAACTAACAAAATTAATAATAGATGACTTATTTAAAAATATGTATTTTTTTATTGTTGAAATTTTGAAATTGAAAAAATTGTAATAAACACAACTAACGAAGTTAAAAAACCCAATAAAGCTAACGATCTATAACATCTGTTTTCTTTTATAAGTTGAAAAGATTAAAACTAACAAGGCTGACAAAATTAAGACAATTAGATTGTTTAGTTTATAATTAAACAATTTTTCTTAAATATATAAAATAATTTAAAAAACAATGAACAAAATAATCGATTATTTGATTAATCTTACTAGTAATCGATATTTTTGAATCGATACATATAAATGTGATTGGAAGAATGACTGAATTGTAACCAGGCTAAGGCAGGCACGATGGAGTGCATAGAAGCACTTGAGAGACGAAGGATGCGTCGGTCCTGGCTATGCAGGATAAGAAAACGTCTTGCGCTGAAACCTGTTCGGTTAGTTAGATAACAGCGAAGACAGCCTCCGGCGCGCCCGTGCTGCATACGATTATACTCTCTCGATGGACCGGATTTGTGCACTTTACTTTTTTGTCCGCGCCACAAACGATCGTTATTATTTTTCTTTCGTACGCATTTCTTACGTCGTATAACGATCCACCCCAAAAATTGCTTAGAGCTTTTTGCAGATTCCTATCTCACTTCCCCCCTCCCATTTTTCACATTTTAAAATTGTATTTTATATATTTATATGTATTTACATTTTTTTTAATTTACATAAATTATCATCATTTTATTTTATTAATTAAAGCTTTATACGTTGATACAAACAATGTATATACATTTATATTAAAAAATCGGTAAAATTACAGACTGGGAACAGTTTTTGTGTAATTTTTATATATGTACAAAGTTTAACATGATTTGATAAAAAAGGATTTTTGTTAGTTAGGATTTGAGGTCATTAATAATATGAAACTGAGTACAGAATCTGGGCCCTGAAATTAAAGTGCATATAAAAAATGTGGGCCCGTTTCTTATTGGCTCGTAAGCCGGCGTATATAATTAAAAGCGCCAGCGACAGAAATCAGTCATCGACGCGCACAATGAGCACCAAAAGACGCAGATTATATTCAGAACAAGGTTCGTCGTTTTGGGATTGGACAGGTAGCCTTGAGATTAATGGTACTCCCTGTCTGGGCCTTCGGGGCTAAGGTGTGTCTTATTCCTTGTGTCTGATCTTGCAAGGGCTGAAAATGGTTATAAACAGAACTTTACTAAAAAGCACACATATATATATATATAATTTATCTTATGTAGTATTTTTATAAACAATGTTCGGAAAATGCAATGTTACGGTTTCAAAGACCCTATACATATTTCAATACATAAAAATATTATTATACAAGTATATAAAGTATTCCTTTCATATATATAAGTCATCTAAAATTGCTTGTTAGTTTTTATTTAATAATTTAATAATAATAATAATAATAATAATAATGAAAAAAGATACCGGGTCCAACAGATTCTGCGAATGGATTTAAGAGTCAAAATCTTTTATATGAAAAATTACTATAATGTAAGGTAAAATGAAAATAGTTTTTATTATAAATTCTAACATGAAAAAGTTTTTTTTTAACATATTGATATTGATATTATTAAAAAAACCTAAAAGTCATTGTATGAACTTGAAATACCGATTGTACTGTTTACAATGCTCTTAAAATATCGTGCCATCACTTAAAATTTTTCTTTGAACGTGGGTGTATTTATTATTTCTCTTTAAAAAATTGTCAATATTTCTCAAGATTTAGAGCATTCAAGTAAACCAATAAAAACTCAAATTCTTTTGAAAATGTAATATTAATTTTGTTTAATTAAATTGACTAATAAAAAAATGTTTGATAAGATCAAACCGACTTACATGCATAAAATTCTTCGTTATTTGTGCATTTTACGTACATACTGCTCTATATTACGATTGGCAAATAGCTTCGCGTTGGAATCAAGGTATAAATTATATGCCGAGCTGTGCATTTCACCGCCTTGTAATTACATTAATATAGGCAAAGTCCCACTTGCACAGCGACTTTGTTCTAATCATCTTGAAATCAAGGAATCCTAATTATATTTCACTCTCATATTATTTGTATATATATTAACATATATATAAAATGTATAGCACTTCCTTACTTTCTCTTTTTCATTTTTTTTTTCGATTATTTTTCGACAGTTTTTCGAACAATAAGATATTATGTCACAAATATTAAGTACTGTTTTTGATATAATAATGTATTTAAATTTATATTTCACTTGTATACAATATTTGCAAAAATCTTCATTTTTCAAATATATATTAATTTTTATTTATTAGTATATATTTATTACTAGTTGAATCACCAATCACTAGTTTCATTCGACCCCTACTCTATAAATTCGAATATGTGAACATTCACTAACAATAATATATGAATATTTACTTACTGTAAGTAAATTTCACTTATTCTAATTTAGAGAATGACCTTTCTATCGTCTTTCTATGGCCTTCTGATGGCCTTTCTGTGGCCTTCTTATAGCCTTTTTCTGACCTTTTGAAGGGCTTCTTATGAATCTTTTATGACTTTTTATGGGCTTCTATGCACCATAGTTTTTGTTCTTTTACAATTTTTAGAGACAATTTTATCAAATAAAAGTCTGGTACATACCCTATGTGAATTCAAAATGATCATAGATTCACCCCCGTTGAATGCGTTTTGAAATCTGTGTCGCATACATTAAGCACGATACTTCTATAAACAATTTTCATTTGTATTATTAGTAATGGTTATTTACATTTTATTTTTTTAATATTAAATTAATATTAAACTAATTCTCACTTTTTTCATAATTCTTCGTCTGAGTTAAATTTTTTTGTAATTTTTCATATGAAAAAATTTATTAAATTGTATGTTATCAGTAAGTTATCAAATTTGTGAGTTTTAAGTTTAAGCATAACATTTGTGCAAAATTTCTTCCCATGACAGAATTATTTTCGCTCCAATTAGCAATTAATTCTGCAAAAAAGTGTAAGAAATAAACTATCCTGGCGGGGGAAATTAATTCGCATGGGAAAAATATGAACTTGTCGTGTGATCCCCATGAGGTGGAATGATATTTATTTATAAAATGTCTTGCATTCTGTTATATCGTTATAATTATCGGTTGTGATTGTTTTCACGGTCGTTTTGTCAAGCATTATTTAATGTCTCTATAATTAATAATATATGCGTCCATTAATGCTATTCAAATGTGAAAATTGTGTCAACTCAACTGTTTTAATAATACTTTTACAAATGAAACTGTCACATTATCCATACTTAATTCACCTTTAATATCGCATTTTTAATTATTCTGCACTATTATGCAATTTTATTAATTTTAATCTTCAAAAAAGTTTGTTATAATATTAACACAAAACAAGTTTTTGTTGTACTTGGCCAGAGACACTACCGTGTCTCTTGATTTGTTGTCGCAAGTGCATCGAAAATGACATTGCATTTACAAGTAATTACAGCCAATTTTTCCAGTTTCTTTTTATTGAAATTTTAATCCAATTTCATGCTAAGCAGAACTTTCGATAAGATTAATTACGTTTAATATTCAATTTTTTGCAGAGGCAACTCGGTAATTTCACTTTATCTGCGATATTTGTCACGCATCATTTAGCAACCTTTCAATTCGCTTTGGTCTAAATGTAGCAATGCTTCAAGTTTATTTTACTTAAAGCAAAAAGAACATTTTCATAGAAATCAAAAATAATTCACTCAAGACCAAAAAATTGGTAGAAATATAATAAAATGAATTCATAAAAATTTTTTTGTTTTTTTTTTGCTTTGATACTTTGATCTTTTATTTAAGGTTATTTTGAAAGGTGTTTTGCGTGTGAATAAAAAATCTCATTAAAGTAAAACACTTTCGCGAACCGCAAAATGCGTCCGGTTATGTTATCTGCGGACACGAAACCGAACGAAGCATAACGATTGTAACGCGATTTACCCAATCGATTGAAAGACCGAGCAAGTGAAATGTTTTGTGCACAATTATGGGAGAGTTATGATTCTCGCTAAATGTCCATTATCGCCAATGATTAATAGGATTCAATTGGATTGCAATAATACATTTGTGGATAAGTGATTTATAAATATATTGAATTCAGCTTGAAAAAAATTAATGAGTGTTTTTGAAGAATAAAATCTTGAAAAAAAATTGTAGAGAAATTTTATTTCTATTCTTCGATATATAATAAAGACTATTTTTAAGATGAAATAACAATGGCGTATAAAATATAATTAAACATAATGTCATATTCCTAATGTTTCAACAAATCGTTATACAGTTTATTGCCAAACAATTCAAATAGCAGTGTAGTTGGTAATAAGTCTGCCACAAAGCGGCGCTTTGTAAGTATTTCTCGTAAGCAAGTTAAAGCCGGTAATATATAAGTTAACTATAACATTAATATAAATTTGCAAACTAAATATAAGGTTTTTAATAAATGAAGAAAAGACTATTGGTTGCAGACTGAGTGTCTAGGGACATGTCTAGGGATATGTAAATTAATGTTAAAAATATTCTTTTTATAACATGTGCATGAAAAGTAGCCTAAAACAAACCTGTTTTTAGTGCGGAAAGTACACAAATGCAGTACGATTGTTTTGCGCACGAGCGCCGTGCGGTAAAGTACTACTAGTTCCCGTACAGTAAAGTACTTAGTGTTGCTTAACTTAAACTTGCACACACTATAAAAAATAGTGTGTGCAACTCGTGCGGTAATTGACAAATGCAGACTCGTGTGAATGGTTGCACAATGTACTATATTTCCTCATCAGAACTATTTATGTTGTGGTTATATACATATGTTTTAAATCCAATATTTTTTGTGATTATAAAATTTGTTTAATCTATTAAATTCATATTATTATTATTATTTCCCCCGTTATGGACTTCAAGACCTTGTCGTTGTACGGGGGCTTGAGCTGGCCTGTCTATGGCGAAGCTGAGTGGGTGGAACCGGAAGCCGAGTGCATGTGTGTGTGAGTGACTGGATACTTATAAACAGGCTCTCCACAAAGCGAAAGGGTATCCCTATAAACGGGCTCTACAGAATGAATGGGCGGAAGGGAAAACTTACTGAGCGGAACCGCCTCTACAGGGTTTGGTCGGGGTCTGAAGGCACTGGGGGGCTCCCCGTGCCGGCTAGCCTCAGGAGGTTAAGAGAGAGATCGGCAACCAACAAGCAGTCCCCCAATGCATTGAGCGCGATGGATGCATTGGGCGCCTGTTCCTGGGAGCTCACAGGAAGGG
>JABFPJ010006642.1:0-10701 GCA_022817425.1 Gryon sp. ZL-2020
ATATGTTATAGTTTAGTTATACTAAATTTAATCATTTAAACAACTAAACTAAATTTAAACATTTAGTTATACTAAATGTTTTTCGTTTTTTCAAATTTTAATGATTGTTTTCCAATTTTGCTTAAATAAAGTTTGAATTAAAATAAGATTCCACTTTAGATTACATATTTGAATTGAGAAAGTTGAATATGTTTTAGACGTCATTATTTTTGATTTTTCATATTTTTTTTGTATTTATTTATCATTTATTATATTTTGTAGTTGGTCTAATTTATGTATTCTAGTTTTTAATTATTGTTTCGTTGTTAGTTTTAGTTTAGTTTCACAAACTTGTATTGATTATATAAACTTTTGATTCGACATTTTTGCAACTCTTGATATATATTTTAATTTTATTTGTCCCTAGTGGAAAAAGAAGTCTGGATATAATATGGATATAGTCTGGATGCACTTTGCCAGACTATATCCAGACTAATTTTTCCACGCGGGTAATACACATCCAACATTTTATTAATTTATTTATAATTATAAATGAATTTTAAATATAAATAGAAATTACATGTAGTAAAACGGGAATTAGTTTCGCAACATGCTTGAATTTTTTATTTTATTTTGTCTCTCTGTTTTACAGTAAATAATAACTTTTTTGTGTATATTCTGCAAATACGCACTTATTTTTTTGTACACTTTTGCTTGGTTTAGAGGGAAAATTTAAATTAAAAAAAAGAGTTGTTCTCGCACAATTATCATGTGTAAAAAATTAAATGAATTGGAGAGGACAGTGAAACCAATTAATTTCACTTGAACATCGGTTTACGTCAGCCAAATAAAAGGGCGCAAATTGAACAAAATTACAAATGAGTTGTGCACAGAAAGTGGGCATCGAAAAATGGACATTGTTATTTAGTGCAATTATTCATGATAAATTTATAATAGCCAGGCTTTGAATTGCATTACATGTACAATTCGTCGACAATTATGAGGCATAATGTATAAAAATAATGGTTTTCCCAAATATTTATTTTGTATGGAAATGACTCATTTTTAAATAATCAATCTTACTTATATTTTATTAAATTTTTACTTCATGATAGGAAATGTAAAAGTTTTTTTATTTTCGGAATAAATATCAACAAATCATAAGCAAAATTAAGCTGAAACGGAAATCGTTTCTACAATACGCTAACCTTGATACGTGATATGATAGCGCACTTTCTCACAGCGTAGCATGGCTTCTTACCCTGAATCATATATATAATGCTTTACATTTTTAGTGTTAAAACTTTGATACAGTTGATGAAATAAAGCGTCTGCGAACGGAGTTATATTTATGGATTTTTATTTTCATAATCATATGTCCCACATGGATATAGATATAGGGGAGAGAAGGGTTTTATGTGCCGTCTAAGGTTATTTCTTAATATTTTTGTTATTATTAATATATAAAAAGCGATAAAGTTGTACAATGTTTATTTAATCATTTTACTATCATTTTCTAAGCATAAAATTAGTGAATTGATTTTTATAAAACAATTGATAATAATCTATTTTCTTTTTATCAATTACAGATAAATTATATATATACAGATAAGTTATATATATACAATAAAAATACAAAATTTATTGCATGACAATGCAATAAATTATATGTACTTTTATATGTACAAAGCTTTTTATATGTACAAAATTTGAAAAAGTATTACAAAAAAATAAAATAAAAATAAAATACAATTGTAATAATCGATATAATAATTATCTTTTAGTTAGTTTTATTCGTTATTTTTATTTACTCAACCATGCAAACATGCGGCGCACAATACCCGAAACATTGCAAATAGAAGTGGCTCCTATTAGTCGACGCTCTACTTATAAATTTAAACTTACTTTAAACATTAATAATAACATAAATTTACTTCAAAAACATACCCGCGTGGAAAAATTAGTCTGGTAAAGTGTATCCAGACTACATCCATACTACATCCAGACTGCTTTTTCCACTAGGGTACTGATAATCATTAAAATGAATCAATTTTCATATAATTTATAGTTTTTAAATATTTTGTGTTGTGTAATTTTTAGCATAATTTTTTGCAATATTTGAAGAGAAAAAATTATAACCTAAGCATGTCGAAATAAAAGTCTCATTATTTTAAAACGAAAACATTTATATAATTGGCGATTGTCTTAAATTATGTTATTTGATTTCAGGAATCACGTACATTTGCAAATTTTACTTGAAAAACCTTCAATTTGAGGAGTGAATCTACAATAAAATCTAATTGATTAACTAACATAGTTAAGTACATTAGCTAACTTTAGACCTTAAAATAATAGAAAACTAAATACCAAAATTATTCAATTAAAACCTAACGGAAATAAGCAATCAAAAAAATATATACAATATAAACACCATGCCATAATTAGCTTTTGTTAGTTTCGTTAGTTTTGTTAATCTTGGTAATCTTGCTAGTTATACAGTTAAACATACTTCTTAGCTTCATTAGTTCTGATAGTTTCGTTAGTTTCGATGAAAAATAAAAGCCTTGCACGAACCAAACTTATATGAATTCAGTATTAACTTCTACAACATATACGCTTATGGTTCGTATGATTCGTTATGAGTATGTCATCAGTATCCCACAAGCATTCCATAAGCATCCTATAAGTTTCCCATAAGTATCTCATAAGCATCCCATAAGCATCCCATAAGCTTGCCATAAGCATCCCATGAGCTTCTTATAATTAACTGTAGTAATGTTTTGGCCTTGTCTTGGCTTTACTAGGTGGTATTTGTAAAGAAGTGGCCATAATTATGCCATAGCAGGCACAAAGATATAACCCACTATCATATAATAACCGTGTTAATATAAGTAAATTGCAAAATACTTTATAGCCATATTATGGCCATGTTTACCTCTCATTACCAGGCACTAGTAACTGCTTGGTCATAACTATGTCATAAGAGTACAATTTGTCGTATAATAATGATTGTTTAAAGCAAATGATTGCCCCTATTTGATAACCATAATTTGGCCATTTCTTGGCCTTATAGTCTTTTATTTATAAGAAGTTGGGCTAAGCTGGACCTTAAGATGTACATAAATGTGTTATGTTGGTATCAGTATTGTAATTATATTATATATTACTATGTAACAATTATGTGTCAGTCTGAAATACAAGCATAATACTGATCATTACTAATAGCCATGATTTGGCATTTTTGGATTAATTATTCAATATTTCTGATAAGGTGGCCTTAATTGGGCCTGGAGAGGTTCATCAATGTATTATATTTGTATTAGAACTGTAATTATGGTACATACTATCATATAACATTAAGGGGACATCCCAGTGAAAAATGATGGGAATTTACGAAAAAATGAAAAAAATTCTTATTGCCTATTTTAATACTTCGAAGTATCCTCTTTCATGTGGAAAACTTGTTTCTTGAAAATTATGTTTTAAACATTAAGTTCTTAAGGTTTTTAACGGAGCGCGAAAACCTTAAAAGCCCGCAAATAAAACTTTAAACGTGATTATCTCGGATATTTGTTTTTTTGATTTTTCTGACTTTAAAATTTTCCTGGTACCACAATTTTTGACCGATTCCCGTTTTCTTTTTTTCAGTATGTTCAGAAAAGTGTAGACAATGATTCGTCCAAAGAGATTTTCCGATTTTTCAATAAAAAAAATGTTATGAACCAGAAAATATTATGAATCAACAAAAACACCGATTTTTTTCACTTTTTTGAGCAATTTGACAGGAAAATAGAGATAACTTTTTTTTTCGTACATTATATTAAAAATTTTTTTGACAGATTTATGCCGCACATATACACCTACAATTTAAACTTAAAAAAAGCAAATCGGTAAAAAATTGTGGTACTAGGAGCATTTTGAAAATAGCCCTTTTTTCGATAGTTATTAACAATTAAGCAAAAAACAATAACAATTTTTTATATTTTGGTCATCATTCTTTAATATGTCATCCTTATGGATGAAAATACAAAAAGATTCATTTCAATTAATTCATTTTTATAGATTTTAGCCATTTTACTGGGACGTCCCCTTAAGTTAAAAGTTAGAAGTTAGTAATTTAACTTCGTCAGAAAAAATCTGTAGTAACTTCTAACTTAACTTCCTTAATTTTTTTCCTTAACTTTTACAAACAAAAGGTTAAAAATAATGTTTAAAAATTTATTTATATAATTTTTCAGATTAAACACTGTTAATAAAAATAAATAATAAGAATAAACATATTGAAAAATGTTACGTTTTAATAAAAATTAAAGTTAAAAATTAAAATTTACACATCAACATATTTCGAATTTATAAATTTGAAATGCTACATAAATTCAAAATAAATGGAATAGAAAGTAGTATTTCTATTTATAAAGATCGATTGGAGATCTAATGTATCGGTATGAATTTATATTTCATGCAGTACCTATTTTTGCTTTGAAATTTAGTCTATCATATTATAGTCGTTATATATGAGCGAATAATTTAAAAAATATAACTTAAACATGTATAATAACGTGTCATCAGAAAAAAATGAATTGTGGCCCCATTTAAATGATTTTTTTATCCAAATTTCGACGAATAATGTCGTATCAAGAAAAGTACACGCAAAAGTACTTTTCAAGTGCAAATTATGTGAGCCGGAGAAGAAACAAATTTCAGCTTCAACTACTTCATACTCTAATTTACGAGTTCATATCAAAGTTAGTATATATATAATATTCTAATTATATTCCTTATATATGTAAATGTCAAATTGTCAATTCAATAATTTATGAATAAAAAATTGACTAATTTAATATAACTCTTTTCTACCTATTGTGTACTTATATACAAACATATAATTTTTTAACATTTAAATAATATATCTTAATCTAATTGATATTAAAAATATATTGAATAAATTACATTTTCAATTAATATATATTATAGGGTGAGTCGAAAGAAACTAATTTCTTCTGGACCATGATTAAGTTGTTCCTTTTTCAGAAATAAAAATATCTATTCAAAGAAAATTATTTTATTATGCAAATTGACCAAGCGCAGAAGGTATTACTATATCAATTATGTGATTGAAATTTCTAACGTTAAAATAACGAATTCAAAGAAAAATTTATTTTAAAGAAAAAAATAGAAAAAAAGTGTTCCTTAAGTTGAAAAAATGTTTTTCAAAATTTCAAATTTTTCAAATTTCTTAAATGTTCACATCTTTGGACACCACCAAACTAGCGATTCATATTAGGAAAGTTAGGCCAAGTCGAATAACACGATTTCGTGAAAATCGACATTCTTTGCCCCAGGGACCAATGTTCCCTAAATTTTTAAAAAAATTTTCTTTTCGGTAATTGTTCGGCATGCACAGACAAATCTTGTGACAAATTTTTAAAAACTAGCGATTCATATTAAGAAAGTTAGGTCAAGTCGAATAACGCAAATTCTTGAAAACTGTATTTTCAAGAATTTGATATCTGTGTTCACGTTTATTGAACTAACTTCGTGAAAAAAAAACATTTTTTCAACTTAAGGAACACTTTTTTTCTCTTTTTTTCTTCAAAATAAGAATTTTTTAGAATTCGTTTTTTTTTAAGTTAGAAATTTCAATCACGTATATCAATTAATGATATAGGAATGTTATTTAAATACAATCAACGATATGGTAATACGTTTTGCGCTTAGTCAATATGCACAATAAAGTAATTTTCTGAGCAGATATTTTTTTTCTAAAAAAAGGAACAACTTAATCATGGTCCAAAAGAAATTAAATTTTTTCGACTCACCCTAATATATTATATTCCCAAGAAAAATTTAAATAGAAAAAAATTAAAATACTAAAACTTAAATATATTTAAACCTAATTAAAATATTTTGTAAATTCAGACATGAAAAGTGATGCAAATTACTTTAATAATTTCAATTAATTATCATAACAAATTTTTAGAATGTTCACAGTACAATGGTCGAACGATTTAAAGCAGCCTGTAAAAAAGAATAACTCTAAGTCTTTGAAATAACCGACATTAGATCTAGAAAATCAATTTAAGTAAGCTAAATGCTTTTAAACAACCAAGTTTGTCAGAACTAAATGGAAGTGACGAAAAAGCTAATAGTAAATATGGCGTTACCTTTTTCATTCATTGAACACGCGGCTTATTTAGACTTTTGTAAATCTATGATAGACATGTACCCAATGTTTGTAACTAAAATCAGACAAGATTTTCAGTCAATGAAACAAAAGCTGATTTCGATTTTAGAAGATATTGAAGACGTCAGCATTACATCTGATTGCTGGACTTGCTTTAAAAGGTAATAAATCCATTTTATATCAAAACGATATTTTTGTTAGTTTAATAGTTACTTCTTCTGCTCATAATAAATTTCAATTTATTTTAGTAACTAGCTGAAGCCCCGAATTCGCCCGGGTAAGACCCTGTGACCCCCTCCCTAAAACCGTATATGAGTCCTAACAAAATCCCTAGTTCCTCCCGAGATACTATTTTCAAATTTGGACAAAACACGTGTATACCGACTATTAAAAATCAAGGTATGGCTACGACATGGTTACCTGGTCAGCGCCCGGTGGGACAATCCACGTTAACCATGACGTGACTACATTTAGGCTTGGTTGGGTTTTGCAGTGGAATATCATTATACGAAATTTCGGTCAGACCATATCAATGCCTGGCGTGATATAAGTGTAATATTGTCATAATGACATAAATGTAATAACCCGGCTTCGATAATCAGGATACTTTATTGGAACCATATTTGGCCTTATTCTGGCTATATTTAACCTTCTTGTGACAATATTTGACTTGAACAAGGATACCTGAAATATAAAAAAGCTTGAAAAAAATGGTCCTTATTGAGACTATAGTTTTCAGGGGGACAACCCCCTGAATAATATATAAGTTTTATATAATTTATATATATAAAATAGACTTTTCATATTTTTCATAAAAATATAAAATTAATTTTTAATATATATATCATTTTATAAGAATGTTATATAATATATAAAATATATATTTATATAAAAACGTGGCAATAGTTACAATATAATAAAATATAAAATTGTTGTTGATATCTTCATCCGTGAGGGTATTTATATATGTATTATTTTTAAATAATTAGACATTTCCCGCCATACAATTTAAAATATTATAAATCACGTTATATATATATATATAAGAATTGTTAAACAACAAAAGGTGATGTGAACAGACGTCAATCGAAGAATTATAAGTAAAATCTGTTTATTAAATTAAAATTTAATGCATCCGTATTACATATTTATATTACTTATATTTAATTTAATTAATTCGACTTAAATGCTAGAACAAATATTTACATGCAGCGATGCTACAACACTATGGACCGTCGATTTTAAATTATAAATATAATTTTGTACGAATTCGTAAAAATTTTGCAGCGCTTTCGGGTACGAAACATTAGTAACATAGTACAATTTGAACAACAAATCGAACGCTGTTATTGGATTGTTTAGACGCGGAGAAAATATACGCCCGTCTCCCTGGATAAAATATGACAACTGTTTCTGTCCTCGCACGCAGACGATATAAGGTTGCACTGGATGTTTTGATGATTTCCGCACATCTTCGATGTAGTCGTCTAATTGCGTTCCCTCCTATAAACAAATAGCGCATGAAACATTTTCAACAAATATTTTGTAAAAACTCGAAAAACTTGAGGTTTAAACTTGCGATTTTTTATAAAAACTAATTACATCACACGGATGTATGATATTTTATTTTAAATTCATGATCAAAAATACTCACTGGAATAAATTGAATAAGGGAAGTTATAGGGCCGCACGAAGAATCATCTATTCTGTCTGTTTGTTTCCCGTTGTAACGCTGAAAATGATAAACAAATAATGAAAATCGGTACGATTAGCTCATAGTAATACCAATCGTAGTAGTATTTAAATGATTACTAATTCTTACCCTTTTTCATCCTTTCTGCACATTTGTTGGCAATAATTTAATTAAAAGTAACAACGCCTTTAAATTATCTGGAATAAATCTAAAATTAAAACTTAAAAGACGGTTTGAAAATCTATTTTTTCGTAATGATTCCATACCGTCAGTAATTGATTGCAAAGAATCGTAATCCTCTTTTCGATTTTGTTTAGCGTATTCCACAATTTGGAACTATAATATGAGGGGAACTTTTCTAAAAACTTTCCGTTACTTTCTTTGAAAAGTAATTTGAATTCATTGTCAACCGAAAAATTGAAACATAACACCATATTAGTATTATAATATATTTGGATATAATCGAAATCTAGTAAATTCATCGATAATTACTTACCATTTCTCCACCGTAATCCAACAATCGGGGATATTTTTCGAAAATTTCAGAAATTGTAGGACTTTCTTCGAGAATCCATTTTCTCCGATTGGATAAAGTATCCATTAAATATTGTCTAATATCGCCTTTGTTGTTATAAGACGGTTGCAGGTGCTTCATACCTGAAATCTAGTTCAAATTTGTGTAATTATTGAATAATTAGGTTGAATATTTTTACAATCTATTATTGACAATAATTACCTTGCACGATAACTGATCTTCAGTTAAAAGATGTTGAAATAAAACCTTGCTCGTTTGATGTTCATTCGATGATGGTACTTTCTTGTATCTTCTCTTTGATGGACTCAGAGTTTTTCTCATATTCCAGAGTCTATATTCAATAAACCCTTGCTGAGTTTCTTTATTATAAAAATGTTCCTGAAACCAAATTGAAAAAAATTATTTGTCGAAATACAATATACTAAATACAAAAAGCTAACTCTTTGTATACATACATATCCATCATTTAAATATTTATCTCTTAGTAAAGGGAATTCAGCTACTATGGCTGCAGCTAAAGCAATTTTTGCATCCGCAGGAGGGTAATATCCGTGTACTTTGGTCAACTCCAAAACTAAGATACGTATCAGGCACTTCTTATCTTTTTCCTTGAAGCAATTTTCAGCAGCAAATAAAATACTTTCCCCCTGTTTATTGTTCTCCAAAGTCGCTCTCACAGTCTCATAGCGCTGTAAAATTTAACATATTAATATATAATATATACAATTTCATAATATTAACATTAATTATATAGGCAGTTTACCGAAAATGCTTGATGAGAAACCTTAGAATTACTGAAATGAAATGTGCTTTTCTCCTTAGGGCTTCTATCTCCAGTGAGGACTTCTAAAGAACCATCTTTTCTCTGACGATGAACTCTTGCATGTCAGCAAAACAATCTTCCTTTGCGCTGGTAGACGGAATAGCCAGATCCTGGATATTACCGGTTGATTTATTTACTTGATCCTGGAAATTTTTGGTAGGTCGAATAGCTGGAACTTGGACAATGCTCGTAAATGGAACATTAACACAATCAGTTTCGAGTTGTACAGTGTCACTATTATTCTGCAAACAAATTTTACAAATAAATTTCAATAAATATGTCTTTATTGACAGATTCAATTACTGTATTTTTCATACCTTGGTTACATCGATATATTCCTTCTTGAATTTGTCGGTGTTCTTTGCGGTTGAAGAGTTTTCTATCAAATTTAGAATGACTTTTCTTGGCCCCAATCTTATCCCCATGCCAATTAAGTCACTCTCAGTTAGCAAGAAGAAAGACTGTCCATTTATTCCTTCATCTGTAAAAAATTAATTAAAAAGATCATTGTCATCTACTATTTTTAATTTATTTATTATAAATGCAGAAGATGAACAAACAAATTTTCAACGATAAATATTGTTTGAAAAATACCTTCAAAAGTTATGTAGTGTGTCAATATCCGGAATCCAAAATCTGTTTTGCGTCACGCAGTATTTTACACTTATCAAACAAGAGTGTAACGTAGACTAATATATAAATTTTCAGAAGTTGGCTCTGTCCAACAACTAAATAATTTATAATGCGCAAGGTCTCCTAACTTAATCAAACGTACATTATTTTCTTCAGTTTCGATACAGAATGCATTTAAAGTGGGATCAAAAAAGGATGATAAGCATACCGAAGTTAGCAGAAAGATTTGTTGATCTTGTGCAACAATGATTTCTTTTATTTCACCGAAGATTGGTAAGTTATCTTCTCGAATTCGAGCAAGTTGAAGACATACATATAATCCTTTGCGATAGTTAGTACCATCAAATTCAACAGATGATGGACAGAAGACTTGATCAGTTTCGACGTATCCAAGGTTAATCAATTTTTGTTTACTCAATGTATTTCGTACTAAATACGAAGAACCATTAAGTGCATGGAATTTATATAATTTTACATCACCTGCGCCCCACGTAGCACTTTTTTTGCATTGTGCAACTCTAATAACGGTTTTCGGTGGATTTTTGAAGTTGTGGACATTCTGGGCTCGCAATTTAATATCTGCATGATTTCCTTCAAAGCGGATGCAACTATACTGAGCTGATGGTCCTGCCCATAAAATACTTTCTGGATAATGGTATAAATGATGAAATTTATTAATGGGATTTATACCAGGGAAAACTTCTTGGAATGTTTCAAAAAATTCATAGATTAGGGCTCTTAAGTATGGTATTGAAGATGTAAGTAATTTTGGTGCGAATACCAATTCCATTATTCTTAATGTTAGCAGTATAAGATTCATGAATTCATCATTAGCGTCTATGCGTTCATATACT
>JABFPJ010006643.1:0-10698 GCA_022817425.1 Gryon sp. ZL-2020
TTTACATTAAGAGTTAAATATATTGCAAATACTAAAGAAGTTAAAAAACAGCTATTACGTCATTATCAAAACTATTTAATTTCAACCACAGGCCCAGTACTGGCTCAGTACTGGCTCTGGCCTAGAGGAAACCTTCAGCATGTATTCATGTTTTAGATAGAATAATTTCGAAGGCACCGTAGACCAGTGGTAAAGTACGAGACTAGTAACCTGAAGGACCAAAGTTTAATTCTCATCAGAAAATTTGAAAAAATATAATTTACAATTTTAACAAGTAAAAAATTAATAGTAATATTAATTTGATACAGAAGAAAACGAATACGAACTAAAAATAGAATATATTTATTTTTTATTAATAAAAATTAATTGCAAGAAACCACTGGCAGTCAGTACTGGGCCAGTATAGATACAGTACTAATTGCCAGCCGTTGATAACTGTGAAGTGCCAGAGTATATTGGTGTTTCATCCCAGTGCTGGCTCGTACTCCATTTACAACGGTCACCCAATTGTGTCTAGTAAAGTGCCAGTGCTCAGCCATTCGACAATTTCTATTTATTTATACGTCTTTATCTTATTATATTAAACATATAGTAAACAAATATATGTTCCCCTACGGAAAAAAATATAAGTCTAAATATATGTCAAAATATATAACTTTTTGCCGCTAAAATATATTTGAAAATATATTTCAAATATATTTTTTTATATGTAAATATATTTTTGCATATATTCTACAAATATATTTCAGAAATATATTTGAAATATATATTAAATATATAACTTTTTGCCAAAAATATATGTGCACATATTCACATATATTTTTGCATATATTTCGAAATATATTTTATTCCGTTAGGGTTGTTTTTTTACACAGTATATATTTCTTTTCCACGAGAATATTGCCAACCATTAGAAAAAGCCATCTTCTCGTTTGCACTTATAATCAAGTTGATGTCAAATTCGAATTAGCCTCCAGCCAAATGTTTTATTAAATTGTTTTCCAGGTAGTTGCAGTAAAAAAAGCAGTTGTGGTTACAATAATAGAACCATTCAAGGATGTGATGTTACGTAGACTGCACCTTTCCTTTTAACATTTTATTTGTCGGTAGCTGCAGGAGAAACACGCACACAGATAAAATAAAATATGTAGATATACGTGTGTGCACATGTTTGCATATTCCTCAGAGACTGCTGGACGACAAGATGACGATGAGGGCTTCAAAAGAATAAAAAAAATTATGAGAAACTGGGTCCATTCAAGTTAACCTTATTCTATCGAGGCAACTGTCTCCAAAGTTTACGAACAGAGTGTGTATTTAACAAGTTTAACATTTTAACATGGAACCATTTTTGAGTATATAGAAAGTGTATGTTTAATGTCTTATATATAAGACATATGTATAAACCATTTAAATAAAGTAAATTTGTTATTGAAAAACATAATTATAATTTAAAAAATGACAATTATATATTTTCACTTTATTTAATGTAATTTAAAAAAAATAAAACAGATTTCTCTTTTTCTTTGTACATATTGATTTTTATTTCAAAACTGTGTCAATTTTATTTCTGTTGCGAGATGAAAAATGAATCTAAATCATATTATTTAAATATTTATCAAAATGGAGTTTATATACATACTTTTTTGCTACATTTTTCTATATATTGATTGTTTTTATATTAAAAGTTTTATTAAACACTATTAATACTTTAGAGGAAATTACAGTTTTCTCTAAATTGAAAGTAATTGACTAACGCTTACTATGTTCTGTTAAAAAGAGTATTAAAACTTTAATAACAATAACCGTTTGGGAAGCGATGTAACAGAAAGCGTTTATTGAATCAGAATGAGGTTTTTTTTTATAATGATACTTTATTATAGTCCAAAGTACATTTAAAACGAGATTTCGCGTAATGATTTTGTGTAACACATTTTTAAAAATATTTAATAAGTTCTTTCCTTCTGTGTTATTTAGGTGTTAACACTGCCATTGATAAAATTGATCAATGTCAATATTATATAAATTTTGAAAGCTGTCATTATTATTTTTAAAGGTCATTTATTAACCAAAACAGAAATAACAGAATATATATATATTTTATTATAAATAGTGAAAAATCTCAACAAAATGCTTTGTAATTACTAAATAAAAGAATTATAAAACTGTAAAACAGTGCTACTTTTTTTTATTCTAATTGCTACATTTTATATGTAGAACAGCATTAATTTGTTCAATCTTAATAATATATGATAAGTGAAATTCAATCAATTGTATCATATAGTTTCCTTTTTATTTTTTGAATTCAACTTACGTACAAAAAAGATACGTTTCAACAATAGATTTTGATACACTCTCTTTCGAGAAAAGTTTATTAAAGTTAACTTCAAGTTCGTTCCTTATATCTTCATTTACTGAATTTAAACATTTTACATAAAGTAAGCAACGCAAATGAAGACATACTTATAGAAGAATGCTCATATTCGTAAACATACGTTAAATCACGAGAATTCCCTTTTTATATATAAATGAATGTAATCAGTTACACAATAATTGCACTTTTTCATATAACCGTTAAGAAATGTGGCTGTTTTTTTGTCGGCCATTATGAGATATAAATTATCATATATGGTCGAAAACAAGATGCAACGTTGTATGTTACAGAACAATTAATTGTACGAGCTCATATTATTCTGCAGCATCGAACTATGACGAGCTACATTGTAGGCAGACTCGTTTGCCACACATAACGTTAATTTATATTGCACCGTTGATGCAGCCCACCTATATTTCATATAGCGCACCTCTCAAAATACTACAAACAATTTTCAAGTTAAGAAAGGCTCTTCGGCTGGCTTCACCGACTAAAGACGACGAAAACCACGGGATATTCAAGAATCTTCGAGCCCTCACAGCCAACCATTTATCAACAGTCATTCTTGTTTTTCAGCGGCGCATTTAGGGTGGAAGCGCCACTCTGGGTTATTGAACTTTTTCTCGTCGATATTTACATATTTCTACAATGCTGCATCTTTGAGGGAATGTATTTCTAATAACTTTGAAGGCTTTTTGAAGCAAGTTTTTTCATTTTTTCTTCTTTGTCAATTTTTCAAATGAATGCCAACATGTCGTTGGTTATTGTATAATATTGAAAAAAGTAAAATATGATGACTTTTTTGAATGATGTTTTCTGAATTATTTTTTAAGTAAAATACGTACTTTAAAATACATTATCTAAATTACTCTGAAATTAAGTTTAATTAATGTATACATTATATATTGTGTTTAGAGAATTCATTTATTTTATTAGATATTATATACACTTTTCTGTTCTTATGAATTAATTATATTATACATTTAAGACATCGTAAAGTTATATTTATTTTCTTATCAATCGCTGAGCATTTAGGCGAGCACTTAGTTACATTAATTAAAAAATTTGCTTACTGAATAATATTTGAAACTGAATATATCAATTACTTTAATGTTAATTAAATTTAATGTTTTTTAAACATTGTTTGATAAGTGTGTAAATAATATTATAATTATAACGATTGCAACTGATCTTCATTCTTAATAATTTTTCTTCTCGTCAAGCAATTCTCTGATCAACTAAAGTCAACTTAGAAATTAGAAATATATCCACGCTCTATTAGAAAAACTTGTTTGAGCAATTCCTTTAAACGAAGGAATTCTGTTCTCTCAGTGTATTAGTTTCAGCGACATTTTTTCCTATCATTATAATCAACAGCATTCATACGTTTTTCTCCACAAACATTAATTAAAAAAAAATAATAAGAAAGAACGAGTAATTAAAAATGATTCTACCATCTACAATTAAAAATCGATTAATCAATTGATCGGTATGGATCCCTTTGGGCATTCATATTTCCCGGTCCAAGGATTGTGGAATTCGGTCTCTTCAAAAGGATCATTAAAATATCGCCCCAGTCGATGAAACTTATTCATTCTCCGTATTACGTTTGATACTTAATTATCCCGTTTGGTAATGCGCTTGCAATCCTCATAGTGATGCGCTTACAAACAAAACTCATACATGAGTATATTATATGAGTAAAGTGCGTGGCGTCCTTGTCTATCTTGTTGCGTGGTTTTACAAGACGCGACGTGCGTGGCACAAACGGCGTTGTGTGAAAGAAGAAACCGAGGATGCGAAGAACGCAGATTGCCAGGGGCGCTGTTCCGCTGACCTACTCTACCACTGATGCAGCCGACTCCCATGGAATGGAGACGCATGCTTTTGTAGTGGGTTTTGATATACACTTAACGTGCGTACGTGTATATAGAAAACGATGGACGAGTCCGTTTAACACGCACAACAACGCGTCAGACGCAGAAGACGAGTCCTCCTTTAACGTTTCTAGTCGTCGCTTTTGACGACGATTCCCTCCGACGATTCGCAATTATCAGCTTGTAATAATAGAGAACGACGCTGTCACCAGTCCTCCTTCTGCATATTGATTTTAACTAATAAGACCAACAAAGGTGTCATGACTTCGATTGAGTAAAAACAAAAAAAAGCGAAAAAAGGTGACAATCTTTCGAGAGAAAAGTTACGATTTTTAATTGATCATTTGTGCGCACAAAATGCCGAAGAAAAAAGGAGTTTAATTTTGTATGGATTGAAGACAATGAAAAATTTAATCTAATGAAAAGTTTAATCAAACGGTTATTAAAAGTAGAACGTCATTTACACATAAATTTGTGCATTTTTGTTGATTAATAAAACGTATTTTTTATTATTTTGAGAAATAACGGGGAAAAATTATTCTCTTATGTATAAATAATTTGTTCATTTAATCTTTGCGGTTATATATGTTTAACGTATATAACCATACTCTTTATATTAGTGTATTTTTAAAATATATCAAACATAAAATAACATTCGCCGCTTGATCACCGTATATGTTCTTTTATATGCACATAGTGTAATGAAAACGCAATTCCGTAATCATAATGTAATCATAAACCTAGATTAATAACAACACCCACTTTCTTTTCCACATTTCTAAATAGTCATGTCAGTCAAACCGTCTGCCGTAAAAATGTAGAGAGAAAAAAATGGATTAACACCTGTGCGCTTTATCTTAATTGAATCTTTAACAGTTTAATAGATCTTTTAGATATATATTCAACGAGATAAAAATTATTGTCATCCATTTAATATTCTACACTGACAACCATATCTGTTGAAAACTTTTTTAATAGTATTATGAATCCGTTGGCAAAAATTCAAATTTGCTATGAAAAACGAAACAGTAATTTATAAAGAAAAAAAAGGTAAATATTATTAAAATCACTGTTTTAACAGCAATATTTGATGATTTTTTGATGACGGATCTATAATGCTATTAAAAGCATTATAATTTCAAGATCAATGGCTACCAATGTGGTTTTTATATAAATACATGTAATATCAATATTTCGTTATTTTCTCGGAATATATTGTTGAAATTAGTTTATAAATTAAAAATGATTATGTGATTATTGATGCTAATTTAGAGTTTATTATGATTGCAAACAATATATATGATTTATCGTGAAAATTAATGCGATATTATTTAAGCAAATAATATTAATGCGCGCGACGAAATACTGAAAAGCGTTATGATGACGCAAACAAATTAACATGAGTTTTGTTTGGAGGTTGCAAGTGTAATTGATTGCGATTCGAGGATTCATTATTAGTAATGATGCTTTTTGATGATATTTTAAGGGGCGAAGTTCGGTAATAATTGTGAGTGTTGCATGTCCGCTAATTGGAGTAGGTCTGTTGAATAGTGTTGATGACACGACGAAATTTATTAGAGTGTTACGCTCCATTGAGAATTCGCATCGTTGACCCAGGACGGACTAAATTCGAGCTTTGCAATATTAATAAATTGAATTTCGAAACAGTAATAACGCGTATTTTACGTTATTTTGCGTCATTATAATAATGTATTACAATTTGTCGGACTTAATGAAATTGTTTAAACAAAAAATTTTATTTTAATTTTTTAATACATTTCATAATTAAAAATTTAATTCTTTTGGCATCTATTTTGTACTCTTTATTTTTAATATAAATTACATCAAAATTATAACAAAAGATAATATGTTGTTATAATTTCAAATTGTCATTATTGTGAATATAAATTATGACAATAAATGGATTTGATTACAATTATTCGTTCACATAAAACACATTATTAATAAGTTTAATTAAATAAACAACCAATGAATATATAATCAATTGAATTACAGTTGCAATTCACAATCCTGAACCTTTTGGAAATAGCCGATTTTGTGATTTACATACAATGATCATAAGTTTGGAATTTGCATACAATACAGTTCATCGCATATTATATATAAAATGTCAATAAAAATAGCAATGTAATTTGTATATTTGGCGCGTATATGATTGATAATTATGAGCGCAAATGCTTATCATAAAACACTTATCATAAAGATGAAACTTTAAAGGATATATATTTGAAATATGAATACTTCGCGATCTAAACATACCTCACGTTCAAAATGAAGAACGTTAATCTTTCAGATACGAAGCAAAGAGTAATGCATTCCTGCATATATTGAATGAAACTTGCATATCTCGCACAGAGTGAGCAGGAAAATAGCTTTTCACTCATTCATATAGGCATACGTTTTATGCAATAAAAAGAGGCACGAGAAAACAAATATCATGTGACCTCTTAATCAATAACCAGTGTGGTATATTTGATGATTAATGCTGATTAATGTGGCATATTTTGTCACAATTATAAGTCGGCTTTTAAATGCCCCGACAGTCACACGTTTTTGTGACTTTAGAAATCACCGCAAATTCCTTTACTTATTTTACATTTTGAATGAATTCATAACCCACTTTCATTGGTTATTGGGCTGCACGTACGAATAATGAAATTTACAATTTTTTGTGTAATATGCAACATAAAAATGACTCGATAATCGTCTTTGAATATTACTTTTAAAAACACATTTTTCGTCGACAAAATTATAGCCGCAGTTGCATATGTCATCTTCACTGTGTCTAGAGATAAACACAAGAGAATGTCTGCTATTAAAGTTATTGGAATGTAGATTATGTTTTCATCATTACATTTAATTATGGCGATTCATTAGAGAAAGCCGTATCATTCATATATTTATAATGCTGCGTTAAATATTCTTATTTCCATAGCTAATTATCGCGGAAGGCAATGTCTCTGTTTAATCAAAGACGATGGATTATTTATGATTATGTACACACATTTATCGATTTAATCTTAAGTGCATGAAAAACTGATGTATGTTAAGTAAACTAGATCATCAACGTTACAATATATGTACTGCAATACTGTACTAACAACGTTAATATGTTAATCATACGGAGATATTATGGACACATTTATATTCTATAGAAAAGTTTGGAGAGAAATTATTATGTACGATATATACAACGAACAAATAATGAAAGCAAACTGAGATTTTTCTTTTAATCATTAGAAATGTAGTAGTTTTATACACAGTATTAACAGTTTTTTTGAATGGAATTGAGATTAGGTTTTTTCACAGAAAGGTGTTTTTAAAAAATAATTTGTAGAAATGATCGTATTGAATTTGTTTAAACACTTTTAAAACGTATGTTGAATTTTAAAACGATATATAGTAAATTTTCTATTTAAGAGGGCTTCAATGGATGGTTGATTTATGACGTGAATTAATTGCTTTACTGACAGTATATTAAATAGCTAAAAGATTGAAGTACTGTGATAAGTATTCAAAACGTCGAAATATTCGATTTATTAACATGTCTCTATCTTCATACAGCTTTCATCAACTCTATTGTATAATTTTTTATGTTTACTTAATTTTTTATATTAAACCTTTGGCTTACAATAATAATTAACTGTTTAATTAGAATATCATTTCATTTTGGATGCTTTTTACTTTATTATTTATCTTAATTTAATATTTTTTAAATATATTTTAGGATTACTTTAATTAATAAGTGTTCAAGTTATTTAAAACTAATTTTGAAAAAATAATTGTAACTTGTATACGAAATAATATACTTTGAGTTTTGAACTTAAATTAAACCATTCGAAAAACTTGGTACAACATCTTTTACATTGAGGAAAGTAGAGAAAAAAATCTTAGCGAAAGAAGAAGTGTTATAAACAATTTTTGTATTAGAATGTTAATTAAAAAGTTGTATTTACAAGAAATCAAATTCGTTCAAAGAAGAGCAATGTGTTTAAATAAAAGAGAGAGGTTGAATTGCAATTTTTCGTCATTACACTTGTTGTCATAAAGTGTAGTAATTTTGAATAAAACGTGTTTCTCTTTTTGGTCGACATAATTGTCGTTTTTATTCAGTCATATTGTTCTAAATGAAAAGCTTGGAAACATTTGAACGCAAGGGCAAACAATCTTTGCATTCCGGCAAAGTCTAAATGAAACATTTGTTCCCGCAGCGCGCGTAAATAGTAAAATTGTAGAAAGCATATTTCACTTTAACCTTATAAAGTACAAAGAATAATACTTGGCGGTGCATTTTATTGCGCTAACTTTTACATATAACATTTGAACACATATATACGATGCAATTTTACCGAGCGCCAAATAATGTGCCCGTGCAAATTCGTTACTCGTTGCTTTTATTGAATAATTTGATTCATCGTCAATTCAAAATAATATATACTGTATTGTATCTCTTTTTTCTCCCTCTCTAATTTCATATGTATACTTATCTTTTAAGTGTATGAATGTTTTGTATGTGTATATACATTGATGACGGAGAACGAAGTATGGACCTTGTGTGCGGTCAAAGTCGTAGCCTACTTCACTTCCTGCCTTCAGAAACTTTCTCCTCGGGATGGCTTGTATCGTCTTGTGAATGCGGCTTAGTGTGTCTCGCGAATCACGAATCTTTCGAATCGAGCGATCGTGATGATCGCACAGCTATAGCCGCCGATATGCTATACGTGCGCTTTTGCTCAAGGATCAAATCGCTTTGGTGTTCTGTTTGCATTTGGGTCAGCTACGACAAAAGTCGAAAGGAACTGTGTTAAGATTATCGCATTCTTATCTTAACACGGGATTTATTGTCGTGATTAACGCTGATACCAAATGTTTCGTGCAATTTATAGTCATTACATGCAGCATTTTCCGCGACTTTGGGATTAATTGATTTATTCACGCTCTTTACAGTTGTCGTACACTTTGACTTGTACCCACACAAAAGGACAAGTCATTGACATTTTTATACAATAATAATAATAATAATGTTTAAAAATAAAAAATAATTATGGTATATTATTAAATTTCATTAAGTTATTATAAAATTGTATTAATTATATAAGTTTATTAAATATTGTATAGTATACTATTATAATGCATAAGAAAGTTTGTTGAACATTTGTAGAACATTGAACACAATGCAAAGACAATTATTAAACGATGTTAAACGAAGAATAAAATTGCACTTCAAAATGCAAATACGTTGGTTGTAGAGTAGAATCATAATTCATGTATAATGAATAGTGCGAGAAATTTAAATAGCGAAATAATGCAAAAGAAACATCAATATTGATTTTATTACCTAATTAAAGATACAAACGTATATAACTCGACATCGAGTGCACTTTCTCAAGTGAATATACGAGTGTGTATATCATAATTGTACATTGTTAGATATGATTGATTTATTTAAATGCATCTAAAAATTAACGATACTATCTGTGTCTTATTTATGCGCATCTGTTTGAGAAAAATTTGTGTGCAATTTGTTATACTCTTACTTTTGCTTTTTTTATTTCGATAATGAATTCATTTGAATTTTATTAATTGGACTGGAAATTTAAATAAAATTTAATGTAAGATGCAATTTTTTTATTTTTTCTTAAAGATGTATACAATTTAGTAAATCAAGTAATAATTATATTAGTTATAATATATAAAATTAGACAAAACATAATTATAATAATTGCATTTTCGAAAGTATTCTTTTCAATTAATTTTAATTTAAATATCTTTATTTATGAATCTAAGATGAGTCTAGAAATTTTAAGAAATAACACACTTTTTGTGACAAATTCGAAAGTGACAAAAATGTGATGTTTTTGAAATTCAAAATATTTACTTTAAATTCTGGAAATTGAATTTAATCTCCTCAGCATATTATTACATACACAAATCAATTTCTAATCTTCTGAAATTTAAGCAGTTTTAGAAATTCCAGGTTTCTTCGCAATTTTTTAATCAAACCGAAACCTAAAATCTTATTTTCTGATGAAACGTCCAATCAGATATAAAACACCTTTTCAATAGAAGAAAAACCAAAATTATATGATTTATCACAAATACTAAATCCTTGTATCATACGATCCATATACATTTTTCTAATTAAAAAAAAAACATTTTACCATTACCATTTAATTAATTCGTCTGAGCGAAAAAAAGTTTGATCATATTTTTACATTTCATCAAATCGTAATTATCATACACATTTTGCTATCTTGTAATTTTTCGGGCAAAAAAATGGTGAACATAATGAAAGGAAACGAGTAAAAAGTTAGACTGAATTTTAAACAACACACGTTTCCTGTGCAGATGTAAGGGTTAAGATCTAGACCGTAGATGGTGAGCCAAAATGTTGGGCAATTACAAAACGACAGAGAAAGAGTGAGA